>BMAU01015228.1:0-155026 GCA_019973935.1 Trichonephila clavipes
TGTCGGAAATGCAAAGGGATTTAAGAAGTGCTGTGATGGGAAATCTCGGGGTATTCCACCATGGACTTTCATCCAGAACACCGGTAGAACGTCGAAAGTAGTTTTAAGGTCGCCGTCATTTACTATTTCCATCAGTTGATCCTTATGCACAGACTACTTGTTGACAAATAAGTCGTGGATCTGTTCTTTAGCAGTTCTTAGTTTTTGTGGTTGGAAAGTTGCACTCAAACTCAACAGTAAATGGAAATAATTGAATGTTCCTTGGGTGGCCCTGTAAAAATTGATCCACGGACCGGTACAGACCCTAGGGTTAGGAACTACTGTGTTAGGTAATTTGGTGATACTTTTTCTTTCATTTTTTAAATGTATAAGGACTTTTGTCCTTTTTCTAACCTTATTGCGTAAGATATATTACTGAGTGTTATGATTCCACACTTTAAGGTTTTTACATTCTCATAATTTGCACCATCGGTTCTTAAAGCATTACAGCTCTGTCTTGCGCTGAAATGTTTCTTGAATAATATGTTGTTCTTGTCGTGTGTTTTTTACTGGGATACATACGAAAGACGTGAGATAGATGGACAGAAGCATATAACACATATTTTATTACAAACGATGATCCCAGCATAGAACAAGAAGCGGTGCGCTGCTTTTCCTTTCGAGACGGGAATCCATTTCAGGCGAAAGACCAACTTCTTTCCCGAAGAAGATACAATTAAGTCTTACTCGGGATTGGAACCCGAACCCACTCGGTCAGAAGTCGAGGGTCATAGCCATCATACTGGCTGGGCGACGATAAATAATATGTAACGCTGTTTTATTAAATATTGCTAAATAGAATTCCGAGAATTTTTGTAAAATTAACTTCTTTCTAACTAATATATAATGCGTTAATTATTACATGTATGAGAAATATCATTCACACACAAATTTATTTTTACCAAAGAAAAAAATATTAAATATTGATACGCTTCATCCTCCTTCTACAATGATTAGAGAGCTGCGGTAACCCAGTGGTCAAGTTATCGGATCATGGCAGGTTTGTCATGAGTTGGTTCCCAGTACCACTGAAGACATAACGTGTAAGGGAGCGATGCACATTAAATCTGTACAGAGCTGAAACGTCCCCCCTTGGTGTGGTGTGATAGTTAGGAGAGGGCCAGCTCAGGTGTCATCCACGTCACTTGACCAACTTTCAAAATTACGTGGTCCATCGCCAAAAGCCCTCGTGTATCTGAACAGTGCGACGTTAATATTAACTCACTCTACAATGATCAGAATAAAATCATGAAGAATATTGAAAAACATATATTTAATGATTCATAACGCCAAATAATAGAAATTGGGTTTTTAGTGTATGTTTGATTTCCTCACTCCGTCTGTATGAAAATGTCTTGAGCATTTTAAGTATTAATGTCTATAGATCACACCTTTTTGTGCAGATTAATAACTATTGCTGAAATCAAAGCATAACCCTACAATTATATGCAATAAAGGTCTAATTTTAGGAGGAAACCTCTATAATCCCCAATTCCGTTAGAAAAAGTTGACTGTGGTATCCGAGAGTTCATGGTCGCAAATTCGTGGATGACATTTCTCTGTTGAGTCGAGGATTCGAATCCTGGTACCACTAAAAACTCTGATGTACATTAGAAGGGCTGATGAACATTAAATATTTCGTGACTCTAAGCTCTCATGTTGACGAAGTAGGGGTATTCGAAAAGTTGTTTTCCAGTTTAGGAGACAGCATGATGTTGATCATGGTTCTAATTTAGCAGATCCATCACCAATACCCTTCGTATTGCTTCATAATGCGACCTATTTTCACAAATCATCGATAAAATATAGTCAAAGAAAGTAGTATAAATTCTAAAACTTTTATTTTAGAATATAATATCCCATGCAAAGCATTTATAAAATTGAAGTAGATAGCTTTACACATTTATAGTTTTAAATCAGCACCCAGCATAAATTATGTAAACATGCTTTTACAACAATTTAAACAATTAGAATTTGACAAAGGGCATTTAGGAAGGTTAAATTTAGCATAATAAAAGCATCATTTCAAGTTTAAAAACAAAAAAGTTAGGGGGGGGAGTATAAAATGTTTTCATTAGCCAAAAATAAAGGAAAAACATATCTCAAAGATTCCCAGACTAAAGATAAATCCTTCAAGAAAGGTCTCCCAAAGTATTAACCTTTCGCAGACGGCGGTTTTCAGTCGAAAATTTTCCACAGACCGGCACACATGCCCTTGAAAAACAATTCCAAGAAAATAACGGCCGCGGTAGCCGAGTATAGGCAGACGGCGGTTTTCAGTCGAAAGACCCGCCGTGTAGGGCAGCGATGCACGCCAACCTGTCAGAAACGTCCTCCCGTTGGTGTGGTGGTAGTTGGGGAGAGGGGGCCACAGGTGTCGTCCACGTCACTTGACCATGGTTCAAAAATTACGTGGTCCGTCGCCAAGCTCCTCGTTAGCTGAACAATGCGACGTTAAAAATCACCTACCTTACCACACCCAAGAAAATAATATTACTCACCCTCTGATTTCATTATTAACAGGGTAGTCGAAAATTATTTCTTGAATGAGAATAATTTCGATGCCCTCTCCTCCTCCCATGCCCTCGGAGGTTCTTAATTATATTAAGAAAGCGCAAATTAAGCGCGCCCCAGGCAGGGAAGGGATTACTAACAAGACTCCCTCGAAATCTCACCTTCCGGTGATTTTTCAAATAACTAACATTATTTCTAATATTTTCATCACCGGACATTTTCCAGAATCCTGAAAACATGCTTCGGTGATCCCCATACTAAAACCTGGAAAGCCCCGTGGCGCCGCTGACAGCTATAGGCCGATCAGCTTGCTACCTGTGCTTTCCAAGCTAGCAGAGAGACTAATTCTCTCAAGACTCAATAACTATCTCACCACTAACAAGATACTAATCTCGCAACACCACGGATTCAGGCCTCAACTATCCACATCGCACCAGTTGCTCCAGGTAGTTGAATATTCCAAGTCTGGATTCAAAGAGAAAAAATACACCGGGGCCGTTTTTCTGGATATCCAGAAGGCCTTCGATCGTGTATGGCATACGGGCTTACTCTATAAGCTCATAAAAATTAATGCTCCTCCCCAACTCATACTGATAATAAAATCTTTTCTAAATAACAGATCCTTCGCCGTCAGAGTCAACGACACTCACTCCTCGACAAAACTAATAAGGGCGGGGGCGCCGCAGGGCGCACTCCTTTCCCCCACCTTATTTAATATATACATTAACGACATTCCAAAAACACGACAAACGACCGTCTGCCTTTACGCAGACGATACTGCGATCCTCACGCAAAGTGCAAACAAGAATTGCATCACTCACTTCCTCCACAGACACCTCGCAGAGTTAGAGGACTGGTATAAAAAATGGAAAATTTCCATAAATCCTGAGAAAACTGAAGCAGTCTTCTTCTCTGCAGGACACGACACTCACATGCCACCGCCAGTATACGTACAAAACCACCCGGTCCCCTGGTCAAAATCAGTAAATTACTTAGGTGTCACGTTGGACCAACACCTCTCATTTAAAGATCATATTACTAAAATTGATAATAAATTCCGAGCCTTAGCTTGTCTTTATTACCCCTACTTCACTCGGAATTCTCCGTTGACAATTAAAAATAGGTTGCTTATCTATACTTCCATACTCAGACCAGTACTCCTTTACGCTTCTCCCGTCTGGGGGCATGCTACAAAAACTAATATTAACAGACTAGAAACTTCTCAAAATGCAACGATAAAAAAACTAACAAACTCCCCATGGTTTGTGAGAAACGCGGATCTTAGATTCGCACTAAATCTCACAACTGTGCGGGAGACCATTAAGAAAATAGCTACTAAATTCTTTACTAACCTAGAATCAATCGACAATAGAACTCTAAGAAAAATTGAAATTTACACCCCAGATCCTAATTTTAACAGACCCCGAAATATTTTATTATAACATTAATTATAACAGGGAGACTTGTCTCCCACCCTGATCTCTGACTAACTTTTTCGTCGTTCGTTGCACATATTGTTGGAGTACTTAGTCCTTCCGGACTCTAACCTCCTATCATGAAATGTAGATGACTGAAACAATTTACTATGCCCTTTTTAAAAAGATAATATAAATAAAATTAATTTGTACAATTAGAATTACATTAAAATGCAAAGGATTTTTACAGGGAGTAATAAAAATTTAGTATATGGTAGTCATAAAAATATACGACGCCCAAAGTGGGCGGAGTATCATCAGCCAATGGGGAGAGACTGCAATTCAACGAGGTTGAATTGCAGTGAGAGAAAAATTTAGGATAAGTAGAGAAACTTTAGGATTAAAGATGAAATTTTTGTTATTTATAATTTATTTAATTTATTTATTTAAAATAGAATCTACACTTTATTGGCAGGGGAGGCGATTACTCTTAATAGAAATTGTAGTTTTTCAGTTGGATCAGTACATTTGGAGGATTTTTCCATTTCGGTAAGTAGAGAGGGAAGTAAGGTAAAAATCTTTTGCATTTCATTGATAGCTTGGAAGAGGCCAAATTCGCCAGAAGCATTTTGTGAAACATTGTGTTTCCTTATTAAATGCATTATTTTTGCTATTAGGAATGTCTGACGCCGAGGAGGCAAATCCGGGTGCTGACATCTGGTGTCTAGAATTTGAGTTAAGAACTTGAGAGTAAAGTAATCCGGGAGTTACGGGGGTGGTATTTAAGTTTTGTTTTTGGTTATTATCAGGGGATTTTCCTTTACTTTTTCTGGGCTTGGGAAAGAGTGGACATTTAATTGAGGAGGCCATATGACCTTTAGCTTTACAGTTTATGTAGAGCGGGTCTACAATTTTTTCTTTGATTTTGCACATACCTGTCCTGTGATTTTCACCACATTTCAGGCATCTCGTTTTCATGTTACAATTAGAAGTTGCGTGATGGAAAGAGTTACAATTAAAGCATTGTGTTATTCTATTTCCTTTTTTGAAGGGGTCAATCTTTATCTGCATGTAGACAGCTACGTACTTGAAATATGTCAGTGACATTTTCATCACGTTCTATCTCTATCATGTAAATAGGGAGGGGGGTTTTCGATACAAATCTTTTGAGTTGGGTTGTTTTAACAATTTTTATTCCTTTGGATATTAAGTCTTTCTTAATATCTTCCGGGTCAATATCAACAGGTAGTCCTTTGATAACTAGTTTAAGTGGTCTAGTTAATGGGGGTTCGATGGTATAAAACTCAAGGTTTTTATTTTTTAAATATTTAGTAATTTCATCATGGTCGTTTTCATTTTGGGCTTCGATTTTTATGTATCCTTTAGCGTGGGTGTTAGTTGCTGTGGGAAATTTTCTGTAAAAATCCTGTAAAACCAAGTTATAGGAATCAAAAATTCGCATAAAAATGGGTTTGGTTTAATAAGCTGGGGTGACTCTCTCTCTCTCTCTTCCTCGACGTCAGTCATTTCAGAATCTAGTACTTCAAAAGAGTTATTAGTGTTAATATCTTTCTTTTCAACTAAAGGGGGATTTTTCACTGTTTTCTTAGGGAAAACATAGTCCGAATCAGTAGTACTTTTAGATTTAGAGGTCTTCGCCGGTTTAACTACCGGGGCAGCAGATCTTTTAACCGGTTTTGGTTTATTGTTTTGAGGACTAGAGGCAATCGGGCGAGGTAAAAGCTCAGTCATTTTACCTTCAATGGATTTTATCTTGGCCTCCAGATTTTTCATTTCTGATTCCAAAGCCAGCCTCACGTCTGGCGTAGGGCTGGGCGCTTCATTTTCAATTTCGAGCAACGATCTGATGTACTTGAGACGAGCTTGAAGTATCCTCTTTTCGTTGGCGGGTTCATTATCTCCTTTGAGCGGTGGATTTTTAGATGAGCTCTGCTCAGTAGAGTTTGGACCAAGGTCCTGCATAATTATGCTTTCGGCTGAAACCAGGTGTTCCATAACACGTCTTGACTAACTTTTTCTCAACCGACTCCACCCCCTTCTCAGTAGCTGCCTCCCCATTGGACGAGCGTAAAGTTACACTACGATCTTTAAATCCGACCGCTCCTGCGGCCAGGAGTTTTATCACCACTCCCGTCTCTGTAATAGAGCACCCAAATGTTTAAAATGTAGTGGAAGCCATCTCACCGCAGATTGCAAGAAATCCATGAAATCCCCAGCTAAGTGTGCAAACTGCGGCAGACCTCATCCAGCCAATTTTTCAGGATGCCCCAGTAACCCCGTTAACAGAAAACAACAAAAGAAACAACCAAATAAAAACATCTGGACGGAGAAAGCCGAGGAGCGCGCTCAAAAGTCCACACCACGCCAGCAGAAGCCGTCTTACGCTTCAGTAACGGCTCAGAACGTCTCAAAAAACAACACATTTGACGCCAACTCGATCATGGAACAAATGGGTCAAATGATGCAACAGTGGGGAACTATGATAGCTTTCCTTCAACAAAACAACAAAAATTAAAATTCAGCGCGTTTAATAGTAACACTCTTAGAGTTTACAGTTGGAATGCCAATGGTGTTAAAAGGAATTTAGAAGAACTCAAAGAAAGCATCATTTTTCATAACCTCGACTTAATCGGGATCCAAGAAACACATCTTCGTCCTCCGGACCGAATCAGCATTCCAAATTACACTTGTCACAGAAGTGATAGGCTCACACACAGAGGCGGGGGCACTGCCATTTTTGTAAAAAATTGCATCAAGCACCACGCCATCCTTAGTACTTCAAACACGTTTGAAAATACAACGGTAATTATTCAATTAGGTAACAACACCAAATTCACTATGGCGTGTATTTATAGACATCCACACGGCTCCATTAATGTCACGGAACTCGATGCTATTCTCGCACATAATAATAGAACCTTTCTCTTCGGAGATTTTAACGCTAAACACTCGAGTTGGAACCCAGGGAGAAGCAATGCCAATGGTAATATTCTCAGCAATTAGGCTGTTGCCTCAGCTATTGATATTATCGCTCCCCGGACACTCCAACACATTTCAATCACAACGCTCCAAGCACTATTATTGACATCGGCTTTGCAGCTAATTTCTCACACTCTAATGTTTTTACTGTAAATGAACTTAGCAGTGATCACAATCCAGTTATTTTCGATTTCGTAACTAACTGTCAATTACCACCTTTACTTCAAACTCTTAAAACTACTAACTGGATTAAGTATCAAGAAATTCTCCACTAAAACATGCCAGGAAATCCTACGATAGAAAATTTGGACCAGGCCGTTCAAAATTTCAGTAACATGGTCTCAGATGCTATTAACACTTCCACATCCACTAGAATTTCAAAAACTTCACACCTCCACCTTCCTATAAATATTAGAGAGCTCATTAAGACTAAAAACAGATTCCGTAAACTTTGGAACAATACAAGATACCCCCTCTATAAAAGGGAAGTGAATGCTCTCGTTAGGCAGATTAGGATCGAAATCAACGAACATAAAAACAGGACCTGGAAAAACCTTCTTTCCTCGTTAAATGTTGAAGATAATTCTCTTTATAATTTGCATAAAAGAATTACTAAAAATATACAGTCATTCCACCTCTCCATGGTCCGAGTGGTATGGCTTTCTCTGATTTCGAAAAAGCGGAGGCTTTCAAAGACACACTAGAAGTCACTTTTCAAGAAAATGCTGAACCTTATAGTGATGACAAAATTGAAGAAGTCGAAAGTTTAGTGAATCACTATTTCGACAACTTCAATACACTTACACTTCCCCTCACTTCACCCTTAGAAGTACGAGGCATCATTAAAAATTTACCTAATAGGAAGTCACCCGGCCCCCAGATCAGATTCCAAATATAGCTTTAAAATATCTTCCTATTAATGCTATTACACATTTAACTAAAATTTACAACAGATGCCTCATTAACTGCCACTTTCCTACACAGTGGAAAATAGCAAATGTAGTCATGTTGCCCAAGCCAAATCAGGATCATAAGTTTAGTCAAAATTACAGGCCGATCTCTTTATTAAACACCACTGCTAAGATTTTCGAAAGAATAATTTTAAACAGGATTAAAACTCACTGCAAAGCCATAGACTGTATTCCCCCTGAACAATGCGGTTTCCGGGAGGGCCATTCTACGCTACATCAATTGATACGTGCCAATAATATTATAAATGAAGGCTTCGCTAGCAAATTATACACTGTAGGTGTCTTTTTGGATATCAAAAGGGCATTCGACAAAATGTGGCATGATGGCCTCACTTACAAAATGATAAAACTCAAATTCCCTGCTTATTTAATTAAAATTATATATATATTCACAATTATTTACACAACAGAACCTTCCGGGTTCGTGTAAATAACACATTCTCTGAAACGGGTTTTTGTCAAAGTGGTACCCCGCAGGGTTCGGTACTATCCCCGTATCTTTACAACATATTCACATATGACTTTCCAGAGCACCACACGATCAGCACATGTCTTTTCGCAGATGACTCGGCGGCGCTCACCCAGGGTGTCAATCTCAAGTACACAATTAAAACTATGCAACAATTCCTCGTCAAACTAGAGAAATGGTTGACAGATTGGAGAATAGCTATTAATGTAGAAAAAACACAAGCCATTGTTTTCAGGAAATGGGGCGTCATTGACCCCCAAACTGAGCTCACTCTTTTCGATGACAACATTCTGTGGGTCCCGGTCGTTCGTTACTTGGGCTTATATCTCGATAGTCGCCTAACTTACAAGAATCATATTGACTATCTTTCAGACAAATTCTGGGGTAGAATAGCGTTAGCTATCTCCCTTATTGGGAGAAGCTCTCCTCTCTCCCTTGATAATAAAGTTATATTGTACAAGCAAATTTTGCGTCCAACAATAACGTATGGGTCCCCCATTTGGGGGGCCGCGGCCCCGACCCACACAAAACGCATTCAAATTATTCAAAACAAAATTCTTAGAATCATTGCTAACGCACCTTGGTACGTTAGAAATAGTGTCATACATCACGACTTACACATGGAGCCGATAGATAATTACATCACTAGAACTTCTAGAAATGTTTTTACTTCTATTCAAAATCATGACAACCCAGTAATTCAAGCACAAACACTATTCACGTATCCTCACGCTAACATAAATTTTGCTTACAAAACGACAATGGAATCTGCCCTTAAAACCGCGCCGTAATTACAACAATAATACTTAATTGCTACACTTAAACAACATTTAAATGCATTTGCCTACATCAGAAATGGGATCAGTGATTAAAGCTGGCTCCTGCTTCAAGTTCCACAACGTTCCGGCTGCAAGTTCTGTCTTGCAGTCTCCATTCTCTTTTTCATACCAGCTGCAAAAAAAAAAAAAAAAAAAATCCCGCAGCTTCTCCATTTCGATTGCGTTTTTGGTGCTCCTCGAACGCGTTTTGGGGCTGTTAAGCCCCTTCCTTGCGCTCCTCCATTCCTGCCCGCGTAACGTACTTTTGTCTCGTTTTCGTCTGGCCGCTTCTTCCTCCATCCTCCCCCCCGGGGAGTGTATTCAGATATTGATTTTCATAGATACTTTCTCTCCGCGAATTTGGGTATAAGCGATTCATTTCGCTGGCACCCGTGAAATCTAATTTTCGTTTCGTTTCGCCACTCCATTAATTCGGACGGCAAAGGAAAGGAGAACCGGTTCGCCGGTCTCTCCCTACCCCAGCCGCCCAGCGCAACTGATTTTTGCCGTCGGTTTCCGCCCCTCTTCGGAGGGCGAGCCGACAGGCGCCTGAGACATCGTCTCACCCTCACACGACAGCCAAACGCAAACATACTGCTTCCAGTTCCTTATACACCTTAGTACTATTTTTTTTAAAAAAAACCATTTGGCAATCATTTAATTCTTTATATTGTATTATTTTTAAAATTAAAAAATGGGCAAATAACCAATGTGAAAGTGACAACCATAATTGTGAACGACAGGAGATGAAGATCTCAGCACGAGATCAGGAGCTCCAGCCCCATCGATTCAACACCTTTTAGACACGCTGACTCCCCCCCCATTTTTCTCAATGTTTAATGCTACCGTACACCGGCGGACAAAAGAAGCAAGATAACTGAAGTCTCCTGCTGTGAAGTGGGGATGTCCACGTTTTAGAAAGTCCCTAAATGCGAAGATTTCCCTTTCTTAGGGAAACATGTTTTCTTGGAATACGGTGTAACAGCTACTAATGATTTCAGTTCAAGAAATCTAGAAAAATTTATTTATTTATTTATTTTTTAAAAAAGGAGACATTTCCCTATAATTTAAGCTGCATTCCACCTAGATTTCATCTTCAATATTTTTAAAAGCATTGAGTGAAATAGCATACAAAATTTATTATTATATAAAACAGTGCTGATAATATAAAGCATTGCGTAAAAAATGGAAGTGCTTATTTCATTTTAATTAAAGGTACAATAAACTTAGGTAAAATATATTAATTAAATTTTGTTTAGTAAAACTTATTTTATATTTTGATTTTCAGTAAATGCATTAAAATAAGTAAATTGTTATAATTTCATTTTTCATTCTATTAAATGTAGGAATTTGTTACACAAACTTAATTTACGCAGGTGTCAAAAATAATGTAATTTTTAATTAATTATAATAATGTATAATCAATAATATAAAATATAAAATGGAGAATGTGTGCTTGCTTTATGTCATAATGTAAAATTTAGATTTTCTTAGATCGTTATAGAATTATTCTAAAATAGTTTAACACTTTAAAGCTTTATCTTTCTTTAAATAAAAATATCTACTTTGAGACACTTGCATACGGCTTCAATAAAGAAGAAAATTACGTGAAATATGTGTTTTGTTTAAAACTTGTTGTACGCGCGTATTTGCAACATATGTATTCCAATGGACATCGTCAAAAATCAACTATGATTCTTAAGAAACTGCACTGTTAATGATTTTATAATTGTTTTTCTCTTTAAGAATATATTTGCAGAAAACATGGTACTCTTAATCCATTCTGTTTTGATATATTAGAATTCATAATACTTAAAGAATCCTTAGAATAAGTGTAAATTTTATTTACAAGTATTTTTCAAAAATTAAAATTATATTTTCCTTTGATTCAATTCTTCCTGTATATACTGGAAATTAAGATAAAAAATTAACTGTGGCAAATAAATGAGATTAACAGCAAGTAGGTGTTTCGCATTATGCTATAACCAACCCTACTTAAGATAGATTTGTACTACTTTTTCGTAACCGTATTCCTTTTAAAATTAATTCGTGCAGCCAAAATATACCTTTTGCACTCTTAAAAATTTATGTAAACTATAACGGTTAATTTTAATTTATGCAACTTGTGAAATGTTCATAATTAACCATTTCCGTCTGAACAATTTATATGAAAAAAAAGTTTGGACTCCCTCATTCATTAGGGAATTATATAATATTCTAACATTAAGTTTTATTTTTCACCGAATAGGGTCAAGTGGTAGTAGCTATGACACGACTATACAATTTTTAATACATACAATCAACATAAGGTAGCCAGAATTAAAGTTTACTTTTATTTGAGTGTTTTTTGGTCTTTTTAAACTATATTTGGTTAATTTACCTACACCATTTCATGCCATTTCAACACCCCCTAATTTTTTGGGGGACTGTCATTGCTCCTCTGAAAGCCTCAAACACCCCCAAGGGGGCGTTATCGCCCACGTTGAGAACATATATCTTAAACCACATCTCCTTTCTTTTATTTAAATATCAATTTGACAAATGTAGGGCAATTAATTGCTTAAAAATCAAATTATGTGTTGAATTTTTAGTAATCAGTCTGGCGCACATACGCTACTTAACACAGTGCAAAAATACCTTCACAATACATCAGCTGCTATACAAGTTAACCTTTTTTACAAAACACCATTGTGACAAGAGTAAAATGTTTTTCCTTCACTGTGTGGCTGATTAAATCGATATCGGTTGAAGATTATGTAATTATACTTTTTCCTAGGAAATTTGAAAATACAAATCCGATGTTAACCATGTTATAAAAATTATTACCGTTAATATATAATATTTAGTTTGTAATACCACTTTATAAATACCAGAAATTTCTTTAAATTTTTTAAACTGATTTAGTTGTTCGTAAGGGATTAGTGTACTTTATTGAATGCAATACAGTATCTTCTTCCTTATCGGTAATTGTAATGGCAGAATATTGAAGTGCAGCTAAGATGGTAGCCGAGATAGCCTAGTGATAGGTCTCACGGACTCGTAGCTGGAGTGTTATGAGTTCGAGTCTTGTACCTCTAACCTCTCACTGTTTAGAGGAAACCGCTGCATATTAAATTAGTCGCGGCTCAATTGCCTTGCCTTAGTGTGGTTTAGGTTTGGTATCAGAAAGGCTCATTTTGCCACGAATATCTTTCACGCAAATTAGGCGATTGAGACATGTTCTCGGTCAATTTGGAATATTAGGGTAAATAATCAATGTTCCGACGTCGCGAAAGAAGTGTCGCTTCTATCACGTGGCGTACCACGCACCATTTTTTATGTAATTCTAGAAATTTCTTCAACCCTTTTTAACTGAAAAATTCTTACGATAGATAGAGTACTCAATGAAATTAAATTATGTGCTCTATTTCTTCGTCAAAAATGAAAATTGTAGAAGTGAGGTACTTGTTCAGATATTGTTCACGTCACTCGTGCAGGGCTCAAAATCACAACGTCCAACTTCACACACTGCGAGCTTTTGCATCGATGAAATATTAGAGACCCTTCAGTTCCAACAACAGCCCATTGAAATAAATTACAGCTTGCTTATTACGACGGAAGATGGGAGTTAATCAAGGATCGCAGTGTAGCGAGTTTGATTTACGAAATGAAGATTATCATTTTCCGGTGACAACTTATAATATTTATGAATTATTAATAATACTTAATATTAAAATTGCCATATTTTTGTAAGTTAAAAATATAACCTGGTCACTTGGTTAAATAGAATTCTTGGCAGCCCCCATGATGCGGGGGTTGACGGTGTACGTTACGCCACTGATGTGTCGATATGGTTGTTGGCTGTTAGTAAAGTAGGAAACTCCAAACAAAATAATGTGAAATAAAAATTTCTATGTATCTAAAAGATTATTGAAATTTAATAAATTAATGAAATATTTTAATATTGTAATGCTGTAATCAAAGAGTTTCTACTCCGGTTAGCTCAAATCGTCGTTAATTCATGGTTTTCGAATTCCAACTCTTCAACATCCGAATGTATCACAGTTACAATCATATCAAACAGTTAATATCTAGTATAAAAAGGAAAGGTTTGTGCGTGAGCAGAAATGTACATCCGTTTTCCCCGCCGACTGGTTGCCAGCTCTTGCTCGAAAAGAGTGCGTACTATTGTCCATCTTTTACCATTCTCGTTACAACATTAAGAAATTTCCCATTTTTAATATGTTGCATATTTTCTGTTAGGCTAATAATTCTTCCCAGGAAAAATAAACCTTTTTTAGATCATTCAAATGATACAACCTCACTCATTAAATTGCAGTTTTAGTGCATCTCTTTCCATATAAAATCAGAAAATGAGATCAAAATTTAATCTCGAATGAAGTAGTTGAACTTTGGTAAGACTAGAGAAAGTGGTTCTCGGAGACAATAGTTTGAAAAAAAAATGAAATCACAGTTGGCTTACTGAATGTACATAATCGTTAAAAAAATTCTTCATTCTCATTAATTTCTTAAAACTATTCATTCTCACATACCTCCTTATAAAATGACGATTAATTTCTTATAGACATTTACAAACAAATTAAATTAAATTCTTATGCAAATACTTGTCATTTCTCCCCCAATTGGATATTTAATAATTTAAATCAAATCTTTACTAATGTATCCTTGTAAAACAGACATTTTTACCTTGCATTCTAAAAGCCATTTTCGAAAAGTAATGTAGTGGCCGCGGTAGCCGAGTGGTAAAAGTATCGGATCGTGGCTTGCCTTGTCACGAGTTTGAGCCCAAAACCACTAAAGATCAGCCGTGTAGGGCAGCGATGCACGTTAAATCTGTCGAGAGCTGAAACGTCTTCCCTTGGTGTGGTGTGGTAGTCAGAAGAGGAGGTGCCAGCTCAGGTGTCGTCCATCTCACTTGACCATGGCTCAAAATTACGTGGTTCGTCGCCAAAAGCCCTCGTATAGCTGAACAGTGCGACGTTTAATATTCACTTAATCAATCAATAGAAAAGGAATGTAAATTTTACATCCCAGTTTTACTGTTCAGGCAAAACAACTGAAGGCAAATCCTAAAAAAGTTAAAGTGCCGTACATTTGCAATGAATATCAATACCAAAATCTTAAAAACAGCAATGAAATGTTTAATATAAAAAGAATCATCTGTCTTTTTAAAAACATCTGCCGATATTAAATAAAATAGCAATCGAATGTAGATGTGATCTTATTGGAATAAACCCTCATTTCATTGTATCTAAGTTACTAAAGTAAACAGACTGCAATATTGAAATAAATATCTTACCATGAAAGCTAATAAACTTTGTCGAAACCAAGAGACACCTTAATCTACACTCCAACGTAACATTTTAATTTAATCAATTCTTGTGTTTGAGCTTTTTCTCTTGTTTCATGTGTAACTTAACTAATAACAGTGAACTGAATAAGTTTGTGATTCTTAAATGGGAATCATGTGTGACGAATCTATACGGAACTTTATCACTAACCTTCTGAGTCGACCTTTTTAGGTAAATTTAATTCCCTACCTATTTCCAATCAACTCCAAAAAGCGGACAAGATTCCTTGTTATGCAGATTAGATTCAGTATTTAAGTCAAACGAAATAGTAAAGTTAGAGCAGTAGGAGATAGAGATTGAAGCAGAAAGTTATCGTGGATGTAAATTGAAGATTTCTTGTTAGAGATATTTAATCTCAAGAATTGAGATTCCGAGTGGTAAATATTATTTTGTGTTTAAAGTCTCATTAAAGTTTTAGGAGTGAGATTAAAGTTAAATGTTCAATAAGAACATTATTAAATATAATTCTGGGATCTCTTATCGTGGTAATTTCTGCGTGATCGTTATTTAATAAATTAATTAATTGGATCATTAATTAATTAAGTTAATTTTAAAGGATATTACCTTTAAAACCTCATAATACTAGTAGACGCATTTGTTAATAAGTCTTTGATTCTATTTGGGAAAGATAACCAAATAAAGAAAGTTATTTATAAAAATGGCTACTGGTTCTTCTTTGACTCAAAATTATTCTCGTTCTCAAAGTGAGGTCCTAGGAAACCTTCACACATGTATTTGTTAAATACTCATATTATTTTAAAAAATTTTTTTTGAAAAATATATATTCCTTTCATTTTCAGGATGAAGTCTTTAAACAACTTTAGCATAACATCAGATTGATGGAAATGTTCATTAATATTGCTTTCTAAATTCTTGGAAATGAGTATCAATCCATCAGAATGCATACAGATTCATATGAAGTAAGTGTTTAATTCTAATAGTCCAAATAATTTATTGTGTCATTCACATCTGTTTTTCTGATTCTTCATACACAATTCCTTTAGGTTATCATCGTTACTAATTTTATTACCTATAGGTTTATTAGAAAAGGTCTTCAAAACTTAATTTTTCTCCTTCCGGTTCAACTAAAAAAAAATATTTTGGTTCAGTTCCAGTTTTGTTCTGCCAAAAATAACGATTTTGGTTCAGTTTGGCATTAATATATTTTTATTATGTATATTTTGATTTTGGAAAATATTGATAAGGTTGGCTACAGTAAAAAAATGACTGAGGATACATTAAATGGAAATAAACCAATGCTTTCTCGGTTCAGTTCTGTTTTTCGTTCCCACCCAAATAACGTTTTTTTCCAGTTTTCAAATCGGATCCGGTTTGAAGCTCTGATTTAATTTTCCTGTATACTGGCTTTATGTAATATTTTGAATTTACTCTTGCTGTACAATTAAGCTTTTCTGTAATGAAAAACTTCATAACAGCACACACAGTTAGATTTTTAGAAGTTGAATATATTTCGGTTAATTAGCTTGATTTTCATTATTTTAGGTGCTCGGGAAAAAATTTAAACATATGATTTTCCAGTTCCAAAAGCTGACTATGTGTCCAATTTTTCTTGTCTCGCCTATCTCCTTTTTTTCTTTCCGGTTCAACATATAAATTCTTAAAAAATGATAAGTTGTATCAATTTCTTTTCTCAAAATTGCTACTAATTTTTGTGTATATTCATCAGAGGAATATCATTTAATATATTTATCTTCTACTCCTTAAAAATTTGAAACTGTAGAAATGAATGTACATTTGTTCAAAACATTAGTTAAGAGCTTTTTGGATACATATATTTACCAAAAGGTTTGTTTTCTGTTTAATTTGCTTCTGATGGTATCCTAGAAACATAACAAATATAAATATAAGGCATTTTTCACATAGTTATCTTCAAAATCAGGTGCCTTGAAATATATTTCTTCTAAATTATAAATTTACATATTTTCTTGTAGTTTTATTATTATTTTGTATATATATATATAACTGAATCATCAAATACTGTTTAACTGCAAAAGACAGAAAAAAATTGAAATGTTGTTTGTCACTTTGTTCGATTCCAAAAGAATTTTTCTTTTCTTTTAACCATTAAAAAGATCCCCTTACAAAGCTTTTGTTCTATTTTGAATGAATTACTTGAAAAACTTGTTTCTGAAGAGGACTTCGGAGACTTAATCAGAAGGATCAGGACATTATTTTAATACGAAAAGACTTACCAGTAGCTTCCTCAGAGTACAACAACGATGCTTCATCTTTAAAATATCTCCCAGCATCTGAATTGATTTCTATATTTCACAACTTCTAGTTAACTTTTAATTGTAAATCAATTAACTATACCACTTCAATGCAGCTGATTTATTCTCAAATAAGGCTATACCTTTAGAGGATCTACCAAAAATTGAATTAACTTCTTTAACGACAAAAAAACCCAGTTCGAATCAGTTATCAACTCTACTTCAACTTCTGCTACAACATTTAAAACATTTGTAGTGTTAGATTCATCAGAAGGGAAGCATCACACAGTCAGAGACAATAAGGCACGTTTTTTTTTAGTATAATAGAATCTACTGGAGTCCATTAATGTGACACAGGGCCGCTTTTCTGCATAGACACAATAGTCACCTGCCTAGTTCGCCAAAGATTTGGGGCGCAAGGAGGGAAAAAATTAAAATTAGAGTGAACGTACGACCATCTAGCAAGTCATAAGCAAAGTATTTATGTCCTTAAGAGTGTAAAGGTTGAAATGAGATCGTTATTTTGCAATGATCAAAGCCAGTGTTTCGGGTGGTGAATGTAATTCTGGTAGCTTAACTTTTCCACTGACGCAGCACATTCCACGCGTTTCATTTTTAAATTTGAGTGCACTACAATACATGCAATTTTTATCCATTTTTCCAATGACGACATTTGGATGAAGACTGTAATCATTATTACTGTCATAATGGAATGCACTAAGATTCAAATCAGCGTGCAGTGTTCGTCTTGATCGAGCAGTGCTTATTCGAACATTTTGCAGCCTTCTTTCCCGTAATTCAGTTGTCTCAGAAGAACGAATCTGATTAGTACGTATTCGATCAGTTTCTAATCTTCTCGTTGATCAGACGATTCAGACGAACGGGTCTCAGTGGCGTGTACTCGAAGATTTTCCAGCCTTAATGCTCGTCTGATTCTGAGGCTCGTAATGCTCTTCTCTTTCGTGCTTGAGGTGTAGATCGGCCAATTGCTCGTCGCTTTGGAGGCATAATTATACAGGAACGACGTGATGCTTTTGAATTTATAAAACGTCGCAAAGTCGCAGATGGTATAAGATGCTAATAAGAAAAAAACCGCACAGCAAATGTGTTCGGAATGTCAATCAGCAGTCAAATCCTTCACATACACATTGGATGATCTTCTTAAATTCACTGTAGAAAATGAATATAATCAGCTCACGGAAACTACAAATATTCAATCCGATTGAAGTATTTATCTAAATTAATTCAGCTTACGATGAAATGCACAAAATTATTCGAAAAACTCTCCCAAATATAAAAATACGCACAATATTGTCTGTTTAATGTAAGCTAGATATGAATTTCACAACCTACACAAATTCTTATGTCACTCTCGACTCGAAATGTCATCTATCGTTCGCTTCATTTGTTTCAATTCATATCAGCATGAACTGTAACGACAATATATGAAATTCATTAGAATGACATCTTCACATAATCAAATACATAGTTTACGATTCTAGAAAATACATACAGGTAAACAATCATTTTTATAGAGATAGAGAAGAGAAGAGAAGGGAATAAGAGATAGAGGAGAAGAAAAAGAGAATAGAGAAAGAGAGAGAGAAGAGAAGAAGCGATAGAGAAGAAGAGAAACAGAAAGAGAAAAGAAGAGAAAGAGAAGAGAAGAAGAGATAGAGAAAAAAAGAAAGTTTAGTTTTATTTTACTTATCGCACCAAAAATATATTTTGAGAACTTTTATTTATACGAATTCGTATAGATATCTATTAAAATCAGTATTGAACTTGATACATGGAAGTGCCATCTGGTGGTAACTTCCATTAATATGAATATCATATTCGTTTCCTCTGTGTAAAAATACATGGTCATAATGATTTTCATGACAATCGGTTGAACGGGGCAAAAGTTGCTACTGTGCAGCGCCACCTGGTGGCGAGTGGCATCAATGAGCATATTATACAAACCTTCTCCGTGGAAAAATTCATATATATACCAATTTTCATAAGAATCGGTACAGCAGTTTTTGAGTTCATCGATGACATACAGACAAACATTCATTTTTATATATATAGATGAGAAAAGAAGTGGAAAATGAATATGTATAATAGAAAATTTGAAAGTTTTATATATATATATATATATACCAACATTGTAAGGATTTACACTTGTATAAATGATTTGATATCCATTCGGTATTGATGAAGATGAAAAGGAAGAACAGGGGCCCCCTGGAAATGGTTTTGAATCGACAGAAGAGGGTGAATATGATATGAAAAACAAAATTTTGAGAAATACCAAGGATCCAATTGAATCATCTGACGCATCCACGAAACGTTATGTTGATAAATTAAAAAGGAAAAGTATACAGCTGAATGGGGATGTTTTCAACGCTCAAGGTAAAAGAATTGATAACGTGGAAGATCCTCAAGAGGATATGAATGCTGTAAATAATCGTTATT
Organism: Trichonephila clavipes; assembly: GCA_019973935.1. Taxonomy (NCBI): domain Eukaryota; kingdom Metazoa; phylum Arthropoda; class Arachnida; order Araneae; family Nephilidae; genus Trichonephila; species Trichonephila clavipes. The sequence goes on from BMAU01015228.1 coordinate 19,269, forward strand.
TAAAACAAAATCTTTTACCTTTAAGCGAAACAATAAATACTTTAGAAGAAGATTCATTAATTTTATAAAGTGATAAATAGGATGGAAAAGGTAAAATAATTAGCAATATCGAGGATCCTATAGACAAAAAAGACGTAGTTACTAAAGCTCATTTGGATTACCACTGTATACTATGGGAAAATGATCATTATTTTGCACGTAATGAGCTCATTTCAGGAATCAAAGATCCAGTGGGCGATAGTGATGCAGTCAATAAAAAATATTTCAAAAATAAGCTGGGTTTGGTGTCTGATTCTTTTATGAGACTAAATGGTATAAAAATAGTTATACAGCCAGAAATTTATACATTGAAAACGTTAAGGATTCTAAAGATCCTCAAGATGTGGTAACGAAAAACTATTTAGAAAAAAACTCTTTGATTCTAAAAAATGATCTGTATGACGTTAATAATAAAAGAATCGCAAACGTAGGAAAACCTTTATTAAACGGTGATGTAGCTAGTAAAGGTTATGTGGATCAGAAAAATGTCTATGCCTACAGCAATTGAAGACTCGGGAAAAGTTGGAGTTAACAAATCCAGTAGTAGTCTCCTAAACGATGAAATGGAGTTATCTACAGACATGTTTATGAAAATTTCGGCGACTAAGTTTTGTCCTGGATTTATGTGTAAAATTGCAGTAGGAGATGAAATTATTTATAATGATCGAATCGTACCCGAGTATTTTAAATACAAAACAATTGTGCCGTATGAAGAGGGTAAACGAGGAAATAAGATGGAAGTATCTCTTAAACCAGACATTGGTAGTGAATCTATATCTGGAAATAATTAATATATAAATGATTTGGTATCCTTTTGGTTGAGTTAGTGATGATGAAATGCAGAGAAAACAAATTAAAAATTTGGCTGATCCTATCGAAAGTCACGATGCTGTTCATAAAAAGTATGTAGATAAAAAAACAAAAATAAACGTAAAAAGAGCTGATAATTTGTTATCAAGAAATCACGATGGACTTTACGTATCGCTCCCAAAGCCTTTTGTGCGACAATTCAGGAAGAATATCACAGATTTAGTGTCCTGAAGAGTCACGTAGAATTCAATGTATTTACTTCTGATATGATATTTACTACTGATATGTTAATCAGAATTACTGTTTATTTGAAACAGTAACACTCCTATAATCCTAGGATAGATGTCGATCTTTTAAAAGACAATGATAGAGATGTTTTATATTTTGGAAGATTAAAAGATCGAAATCCAATCATTCTCATTGCAAATAGTAAACGTGACTATCGGCTTCAAATGACTATTGAACCTATAGAATATGATATAGGTAACGAATGTCATTTTATCTAAGAGATAATTTCCTTTCCTCGATTGATTTCGGAAAATAATCGGAACTAGGGTCATTTTTATTATCAGTTCCTAAACAAAATACACACTTATTTACATTGACAACAAACGTGGAGGTCGTCGGGACATTATAACTATTTTTATTTTTCCATACGCTGAATCTACGTTATATTTATTAAATTTACTGTGTTCATGATTCTGTTTTTCGCTATAATAATATCTAGTTTCCTTTCGGGGATTGGAATCATAGGAATTAAATTCTTCAGTTAAATGCTCATTTTTTTAGAGACATTGAATTTTTATTTTTAAGAAGTTTAATGAATCAGAAATCATATTCTCCGTTTGACCATATGATTTTTCGGATAAACTCTAATGATAAATTTCGAGGAATAGATTTTATAATTATTGGATACAATAAAGAACTATAACTTTTCGGGTTCAAGCCATTATTCTGTAACGCTCGAATATGGATTTCACATTCTGAATACAGTTTTCGCAAACTCAAAATATTAAATGATTTTCACACACGATTTAAATGCAATAATTTGGACATATGGAAATCGATAATTAAATCTTTCCTGCCAAATTGCTCTTTAATTATGTTTAATGCGATTGTACAGTTATTTGTACTTAAAGTTAAACCTCTAATTGCTATTTAAACTTCATAAATTAAGACTTTAAATAATTAAATTTCTCAACGTCACTTGAATTTGAGTTATTGTGAATTGCTGCTTCGATTTCGGCAAAGAAATCACTAAATTTCAAAATATTCCCGTCAAATTGTGGGATTTGCAGTTGATGGAGTTTTAAACTCGAAAACTGTTGTTCGCTTCTAGAACTTGTATTAGGTGTGTTTCTCGATTCAGTTTCTCTTTTGTTTAATATTTTATAGGCTCGCACTTTACAAGTGATTATTGTATCTCGGTATTCTTGTTGTTTTTCTATTTCTTTTTCTAGGTCAACCATATTAGGAAGAATCGTGATATCTTTGTCAAAATTCTCAAGTTGTTTTTTTTTATCAATTAATTTTGTTAAACGTTCTATTAAATCTCTTGATGCATTTTCCTTCTCAATTTCAATTTTAATTGAGTTCGATAATTCTGTTGCCTCCCTTCTGACAGGTGTTTGAATTTTTTTAGAGAACTTCGATATCCATTTCGTATAAATTAAATTTTCAAATTCACATACTGTTCGCAAGATTTCAACTACACTCGATTCAGTTCGCAATAATTTAACTAAAGGCTGGTCCCGGGATTCGCCACCAAGATTATATGTTCAAATTCAAAATATCAAATAATGTTCAAATTCGTAATTCATTCGTTATCGTATTTCAAAAATTTAATTCAATTTCGTTTCGTACAAATAATTAAGGTTCTTACCTGTCAGAAGAATGAGGCGACGCTAAAAATACACGACCAGTCGGATGGAGGATAAACGTTTATTTACAAACAAACTAGACAGACAGGAATACTATATACGCTTGAAAATAAGTGACTGCAGCGCCGCTGAACTAGAGTTACAACAGACATAATTATTAGAATAAACAAAATTGCAGCTACATTTGAACTTGTGCAAGCGGCTTTAAAAAAACTGGCGTCAGACAGTGGCTTAGTAAGGCGCCTGTAGGGTATTAAAATATTCTTCTTCAGGGAGCAGAAACGAAAAAAATCAAAACACAGGATTCAGTATTTTTAACGTAGTAAAAAAATCAATTGTAGATTTGTAGAAAAAGGTTTTCAAATATGTTAGTGCAGTATCGCAATTAGGAATATATTGACTACTCGAGGAATCTCAATAGTTTCAGAATTATGAATATAAAGTTATTCAATTCAAAACTAAAAGAAAAGTTACACAAGTCACCAAATGTTTATTTGAAGATTATGTTAAATATTTATTTCGATTTCTATTATTTTCTCTCTGTGTGGAAATTTCACTATCTATGAGTAAATATAAAGGGGTTGAGTCATTACAGGGCTCTCCATAAAACTGTCAATGTTGATCAAATTTCGCAACCAATGTTTTTTAAATTGCTAATTCAAAAATCATTTAAAGTTTAGTATGTAAAATAAAATTCTCTTTTTATAAAAAAAAAATATCTGTGTCATCCTGAACATAATTTTAAGAAAACCTTAACCAATTATTTATAATTTTTGTATTGTTGTAAGTCTGGTTTTTGAGTGATTGCACAATAATGGTAAAAAATTTGTGTTTTTAACAAGAAAAAAACATGTATGAATAAAAATAGATAAAAAAATATATAATTAAATTTAAAAAATTTACTTTTAGAAATTACTATACCACTTTATCTTTTTGCTCCAAACAAAAAAAAAATTTATTGTTTTAAAATTTCGAAGAATTTCAAACACAAGAAAAAAATGCATTTATGTGTGAATTACTTAACTCATTTGATTAATTGAAATACTTAACAGCATCAAAGCAGGCGTTCGCATTAATTTTGAGAATATATCGAAGCTTTAAGAAGGAAATTTCTAAAGTTTTATTCGGATTTTTTAGTTAGTTCTAATGCTCTAAAATAAAAATCATAAATCCACACACACACACACACAAAACATTACAAATGTACAGGACATAGTATTAGCGTATGAAGGTGTTAGATGGCGTCCACACTGCGTATTGATTGTGCTTAGGGCTGTCTTAGGTTAATGCTAAAGAATAGAATTAGAATTTGGAACATTTTTCAGATATAAAATAAATGAAACATTAATATTTTATTCTGGCTTCATTATCCTTTATAGAGAGCAGAAATTTTTATTATACTTCCCGTTTTTAACTCAGTTTATTCATTTTTTCTGGTATAAGATGTGTTTCACGTTTTTTTATCCTATACCGTAATGCTAAATGAGCTATGCCTTCACGTATTATAACAAAAAAGAAAGTATTGATGGAATATTTTGGCATTTTTAAAAACACTCTATTGTTAACACAGGTATGAGTTATAATATTGCAAATTTCGATAGAAATTGAGGCATTTCTTCTGTCTAAAAATGTGCTTCGCGTTTAGTTGAAGCTCTCGTACCGAAGACGGCCTTAAGCCCATCCATTGCTCCACGATGTTGATTAAACAAAAATGTGCTTGCTAGATGGGTGCCTAGAAACCTGACCCGAAAAGTGCAAAAATGGATATTGGCTTTGATCCCTTGATGCTGTATGGAAATGAATTTCTGATAAAAATCATCAGGGGCGGTGAGACGGGTGAGTACATCCCATTCCCCAAGAAACCAAGGTCATCTCAGTAACGCTCCATCCTCCAGTGAGGAAAACAATTGTTTCATTGCAATGCTTCGATGGACATTTCTTTTCATCCCGGGGTACCAAGTTTTGTGAGAAGGGTTTCTTCGAGCCGATTGTACGCAACTGCAAGTGTCGTTAGGCTGAAAAATGGTGCAAGGTTTTCAATTCCTACTCACACTCCATATATATTTATTTATCGTGGTGGAATTTTCAATCGTTCATAAGATACATTTTAACCCGTAACTTCACAATTTTTTAAATTTCTATGAAAAAGTTATATCAGCTAGTTCTCAAGTAAAAATGGGGAAAAATATGAAAAAAAATTTAAGCAGTTTTAAATTGAATTTCAGTCATTTTTTTTTTGTTTTTTGCAGAAATGCAATATTGCGCAGTAGTGCTGTAAATTACAAAACTTTTTTTTATATGAGGATTTTATTATTCATCGTAAAATATTTAAATTTACCTGGTAATTTATTTCGTCAGTAAACAAGAGGAAGCATAAAATATAATGGATTATTTTTTTAGCAAAAACACAGTTTTTGAGGCATCAGAGATTTTTATAATTGTTTTGAATTCTGAAAAAAATATACTTTCATCTAGGGACAACATTAGCATGTATTTCGTTGCAGTAATCTTTTTTTTCTCAGATAAGTGATTTGTAGATAATTAAAAGAACATTGAGTCTGAAATTAAAATAAATCATATGTTGCAAAAATGCAACAGTGCGAAGTTAAGGGTTAGAACTCTCAATTGAGCTGAAATTTAATATACATGATTATTTTGGGTGGCAATACAATAATTTAATTATAATTAATAAAAATTAATTGATTAAAACTAATTATTCAAAGAATTACAAATACAGCCACGTTAGCAACTTAGTGACTCTTTTGGCGACGTTTTAAAGCATTCAGTTTAACTGAAATTTTATATACACAATTGTTTTGGATGACAATACTACACTTTAATGATAATGAATAAAAATGAATTACCACTTAATGTTGTGATTCTGTCCTGTTTATATACATATGTATATTAATTGTAATTATTTAATGAAAAGTAGCTGAAATAAAAATTTTCTTTGTTGATCTAAGTAAGCTTAAGTAATTGACTTAAATTTTTTTTTATAATACTTGTTGAGATAAAATTTCTGTGATGGAAAGAAAAAAAATGATTGAACATTCTTTCGGAACGTCCATGGTAAAATATTTTGGAATGTAACAAATTTTTCCCCAAAATAATTTTTCATTTTCTTTTTAAGGACAGGTCATGGTCTCTTACTCGTGACCTGCTTCTTTCCTGTAGAGTCGCATATGTTCGAGATCTAAAGCAACTAAATGTACGCCGAGAGTATTGGTGCCGATGCTCTTTTAATACGCATGGCTCAAAACCCTCACGTAGCATTACGTGGAAGTCTGAAGATGAGGCTCAGGTGCCGTCCACGAAAATGCGATATAAAATTATAAGGTGCATTGGTAATAGCACTCGGATACCTTCAAAGAGTTACAAAAGAAACAATCAAACAACCGCTTTAATAATATTTGGAGCATGAACTTTTGTACAGAAATATTCGGAATTTAAAGCAGTTCAGGATATTTTATGACTCTTACCATGTGACTAGCGCAGTGGAGATGAATGGAATGCATTTCTTAAGGCTGTTTTCGCCCTATGGAAGACAGTGGGAACTTAATGCGGAGCACATTTTCGGACCGAAAAAATGCCTCAGCTTTTACAAAAATGTGTGACATTGTAACTCATGCATTTGCTTATAATATAATGTTTTTAAAATTTCAAAAGATTTCAAAAATAATCCGTTTCTCCTTTTTTTATGTAAAGAGATAGCTCATTCAGCATTACAGTATAGGAGAAAAGATGCGAAACACATTTTATAAAAGAAAAAATACATCAACTCGGATAAAAGTGAGTACTATGATAAAATAATTGATTTTCTACTGGATAATGGAGCCAGAATATAGTATTAATGTTTGAGTACTATTTTATCTGAAAAAATATTCCGAATTTGGCTCCTATTCTTTAACATTAGCCGAAGACAGCCTTTAAGCAATGAATAAATAATGTTATGCACCCATAAAAAATAGGTGTATGTTTTCGCATTATGAATTCTATACGTTTAAAATAACATTCTAGTGAAAATGAATATTCTGAGCATTAGTGTTCAAATGCTTTTAAATACACTTAAATCAATAAAAAAGGGGAAAATTCTTTATTTCACACTTTCCTTTCATTTCTAAGTTTTCAGAATAATAACTTGAGATTAAGCTACAGAAAGAAATTTCAAAATTGAGTCTTGAAAGTTTCGTTGCATATTGTGAATTATGAACAAGACTTATTTTTCAAAATGATTTGAACGAGTCAGTTATTTTTAGAAGTTTTTGAAATAGGCTACTGATCGGTGCCTCAACCTTTGATAGATGTCTCGTATCCAATCTTTGACAAATTGATATCTTCTACAACGACAATATCATACTTGACATCTCTTCAGAATAGAGTTGACAACTTCTCTTTCTTAAGAATTTTGATCCCCAATCGGGGCAGGAGGGGTACTGAACAGACACACGGAAAACAAGCAGACGATTTCCCTACTTTTGCATTTTGCAGCCATTTATACTTCCTGAGTGAATACAGTTCTTTTGTTGTGATGGTCGATCCCCGTGGTATCTCGTAAAAGAAAACCTTCGTACCTAGAGAATTGTTCCATTACCAATGTCTCCAGATCAAAACTATTGATTGAGTTAGTTATTTAGGGGAATGGACACCTTTAAAAAATTAGTAATATAACGGATGCTAGAAACACACATGAACAACAACATAAAAAAAATCCCTTGACAAACACAATTGAAGCAATATAAAACGTTAAAAAACACACCGATGAAGAAAATGTATTAAAAACACAACACACGGAAAATAAACATTAAAAATATTGTGTCCAATAGTTCATATATATTAATAGTCAAAAGCCGTAGAACTTTACATTTAAGAACATTAAAACACATAACGAAAATACCAAGCTCTTCGGAAAAACTTGTTAAAAATTTTGTAAAACTTATATAGTGAGAAAATGTCGGTAAAATTACATGCCATACATTTATCGTCAAGTAAAGAGAGAATTGTTTCACAAACTTCTTGCTGGTACAGAAAATTAAAAAAATCTACCGCCGTAAATTTCAACTTTGGAATATCAAAAACTTGGTTCAGATTTGTGGAGGATAAATACTGTGAATAAAGAAATATTTTTCTACACAAAAAGTAAATCACGAACCTATTTTGTACCTCATCAAGAGACTTTCGATTTCTTTTTTGTAAGAAGAATCCCTAATAAGGCTACAGCATTCGAGATTCGAAACGATAGCACCTAAGTAGAGAACTTTAGGGGCAAGATCTTTAAAAAATGCTCCAGTTTTGCATTTAACTTTTTATGTTCCTTATTGACCTAGTCATCCATATGTTCAGTAAAATTTAAGTTTTGTGTGTCATATATAAGATAAGTAAAAGTTATAACATATTACCTAACATCTTTAGTTTACTCACTATAAATTGTCAAAGTAATGAGGGTCCAGATAATATGTTATTCAACTCACTCTCCAATTAGAATTCCTTTACCAAATACATAATTTCTCCTTTCTCACTAGATTTAACCTCCGAGAATTCGTGCTCAATTTCGTAGCAGATGTTTATTAACATTGACCATAAAGCAACATGAGAGCTATTGGTGACGGACCTCGTAATTTTGAACCTCGGTCAAATGACGAGGACAAATAAGCTGGCATCTCCTCTTTGAACTACCACACAATATCAAAGGGAGAGCTATGAGCTTCGACAGATTTAACGTGCATTAGCCCTTCTACACTTAACGTCTTCAGTGCCACTTGGATTCAAACCCGTGACTCGACACCGTCGTTCATGAGTTCGTGATCAGACCACTCAGCTGCCCAGCCATGGCTTGACTCCGAGATCTGACATATAAATGGCATTCCCTTAGGTCTAAACTCATTTGCTCCAGGAATAACTTTCATTCTTCTATGATTCTTGTATCCAACATAAATACATTTTGACAAAGCGTTCTTCCAATATTTAACTGGTGAAAAAATAACGAATGTCTTCGAGTACTAATTCTACACAAAGAACACGTGACTATTTTTCACCAATATTCAGTAACATCATAAAAAGTTATGATCTTGTATTTAGTAACATTTCCCGTGGTTTCGTTAATGTTATTTTCAAAGTGACGAAATGCAATGGCTAAAACAAGTTGGTTTCTCTTTGTCTATTTGTAGGACACCAACATATTTTTTTCTTTACAGAACCAAACAAAGAGGTGAAGGGTCTGCTGTTCTTCCATTTATAACACTTGAAACATTCACTCGTTGGTTTGTTTTCGAAAAATTCCTACTGTTATGGTCTTGAATTTTAAGAGCCAAAGCGAGTGATAGATGATATAAAAAAGTTGTCCATTGTTACGCTGTTATCGGTTTTTATAAATATTCAAAACGTTTTACCCCAACAATTGTCTTGTTTTGCTCTTAAAATTTACCATCAGGAATTTCCCTTTGACAAATTTCAAGACTTTAAATGCAAAACATCTTCCATCCTAATCTAAATATCTTGTCTCATCTAACACAGCAAACCGTCGATCAAAATTGATACGCTTTTATAAAAATGGTTTCTAAATCATTCCCTTTAAGTTTCCTTTCGAGTTAATGAATTGATATTTTATTCTAAACAAGTTTATGCTTTTCTCTTTTAGAATCAGTCATAAAAAATGACGGAATTTTTTTTCTTTGCGATTTTTCAAAAAATACTCAAAATTTTAATTAAATATTTAATAACTTCATTATTTATAAAAATATTCAACGAAACTTTTTCTCCATATGTACAATAGTATTATCCGTAATCTGTTCAAAGATTGAAAAAATGGATTAAAAATTACGGCTTTTAAAACTTCTTTTGTGTTTTTCGTCTATTTGCCCTGAGCTAGCACCAAGCCCCCTCTCCTCATTCAACAGCAGCTTTAACAATCATTTTCTCTTTTAGTTTTGCGATACATATTTTTTTTTGTTTTAACGTTACCTAGAAGTCAAATTATAATCAATTTTATGAATTAAAAAATCGTGAGTCTTTAAGCTACCCGAAGTAGGCTCTTAAATGGTTCAAAATCTGTCAAAAATTAGTTTAAGGTGAGTTTGTTGGATATACAGTTTTAAAATTCTTTTAAGGAAATAATACAAACAATCTATTGTTTTAAAATTTAGTGGCAACGCAACATTTCTTCCAATAGTTTGACAATAAAAGATTGTGTTTACTAAATTTTCAATCGAATGGAATTTCTAAGTCCAGTTTAAGAAGTGAGTTTTTAAATCATATATATGCTTTGGTGTAATTAATTTTATTGTTGTGAAAGTGTTATATAGTGCTATATTAATTTGTATTTTAAGACTACAGTGGGCAGTAAAATGTTTTACAAACATGCCCCAAATTTTTACTGGCTCTATGTAACTTGGAACTAAAATCATATAAAAAAATTGGTGAGAAAAAATGAATATGGTTTTTAAAAATTTTAAAACTTTCCTTGCGTTTTGACTTTTTTTAAATTTCATATTTTCACCTGATTTAACTTTAAGCAATTCTTTCCAAATGTATGCATGCGATGTAATGTTTTATATGATAATTTACAAAATATGGGTAAACGCAAATTTTTATATAAAAATTTCAAGAATTTTAATGATTTCCTATACATAAAAAACTTTAATTTCTTCTTTCACCCTATCACTATTATAATGCATCCAAGAAAATATAACTATACATTAGATGAATACTTTTGGAAAGTTTGTTTTGTTATAATTCGACAAAAATTGCAACGCATGGAACATTTTGCATTTTTGTTTCGAGGCAAATTTTTGATTTAGACTAATAATGATGATAATTTTCTCAAAATACATACAATAAAATTTTTTTTAGTATTATGTATTGAAAATGAAAATTTCGTCTATACTTATACCTTTTCCATCCTAATTATTTTTAAATGCAGTTTGAAATAATAATGATAATAATAAATTTGTTAATTATATATGAGATTACTTCAAAATAAAACTTTATTGTACAATTAAATACATGTAAGCCAAAGAAGTTAACTTTTAACGCGTGTTTACACTGATGCACGCTTTCTTTTTTTTATCTTATAATATTAAATTCTTCTGGTTATTAGTGCTATATGGACCCCACTCTGACACAGTGAAAAATACTAAAAATTTCCCACTCCCCTCCCCCTGGCAACAAATTGTTACGTTGATCGGGGTTCGAGGATTTTATGTAAAACAGTCACAAAGAAAAAATAACAGTTCTTTAAGAGCGATGCAAAGTTATTATCGGAAATCCAATCCTTTAAATACAGGATTCCGCAGTAATATTCACAGAGTAAATCTCCAAAAGGTCTTAGCACCTTCAACAGCCATTAAACACAACTATCAGTGCTTAAAATACACGTATGTAAAATATTATTCGCCAGCACAGCCAAGATAATCTGTAATCAAAACAATGCTCACTAATCACGGGTTGAATCAAGACTGAATTTTTGCGACTATCACCGCTCTATTGACACATCCGGCGGAAACTTCCAGAAAATTCCCCACGCGTCACAGAGCGTTAAACTATTAGAGAAATCCACTAATTTCTAAAAGAATCCCGAGGGTTCTGAACTCGCCAACATAGTCGCCAATGCCACCAAAATAGTCGCAAAATTGAAGGCAAACTTGGTTGCCAAATATGATGCCAACTTGGATCTATCACCATAATCTCGTCCAAGTTCCCATTGACGTCACTTCCTGTTACCCATTTCCGTCCCTTTTCATGAAATACCTCCGATAAATATCCAGCAACCGAAAGAAAAGATGTTACACGTCAAAAATAAATATTTATCTTGACGATTTCTACTGGTGTCAAAATGAAATCATTCTTATAACATTTGTATTTAAATTTGTTTAAAGTCAGAACGAGTAGCTGATAAATGTAGAAGTGAAGCACACATTAAAAAGATGTAACGATATAAAAGCAAATTAAAATGGCGGAAATTGTAGGATGAGAAATCTCGTACACGGAACATAAATTGGAAACTGCAGAACTCGTCTGATGAGCAGTCATCTCACGAGCACGCAATGAGCATAAAAGCTCTCTATGAAAGGTCACTCTCGGTGTATTTAACCATTAACAAGATCTTATAAATAGGGGTTCTGCTTCTCGGTTTCTTGCATTCCTGGGAATTTTCTGGAAATCCTGGGAACGAAATAGTCCTTCCCGGAATTCCCGGAAAAAAAATCAAAATTGCGAAAATTTAAGAACAAGTTATTTTTAATTAATATCAATAAAATTGTACAAAATAAAACTACATATATAATTTCCAAAATTTATACTCAATTATACATTCAGCTAAAAATATGAAATATGTTAGTTATTAACTTTTAGAGTGTGATTTGAGTATCTCAACAAAAGTAATCTATATTTTTATCACTCATTTTAGTTAGCTTTGTTTTGAATAACCAGCAACAGAAAATCTCTCCCAATTTCAGCTGATGTCTGAGGAAATGCTAGCAAAACCTCACCAAGTCTCATGATTAAGGATGGATTTTCAAGTATTTTTAATCAATTCCGAATCAGTTATTTTTCTATTATTACTACTATGAGATACACAAACATACACACAAATACTTGAAATAAAAATTTATTTGCTGCTGGACTAATAATCACGTAAGTTAAAAATATTAATTCCTGTATTTAAGACATTTTATTTGTGCAACTAATTGCATATTTATGAAACTGCAATATATATTTTTGTTTCTTAAAAATAACTAAAAATTAACGTAAGCATTCACACAAAAGCTTGTTTTAAATAAAATAAGAAATAAAAAAGTTTTGAGATTTTCTCTCCCAAACAGTTTGAGGGTTCATTCTTATCTTCAAACTACTGATTCAAATAAATAGTTTGTAATGAAGACAAGTATCGGGATTTTTTAATAAATAAATAACAATTTTAAGTATAAGTACTTACGTTATCAATGTAAATCAAGATATCAGAACTCCATCAAAATAGTCCTGCTGGTAGATTACGAAATAAGGCTCCTTTAAAAACTAAATACTTTAGTTAACGAAGCGATGTTCGAAAACCAGACAGGAACTGATCAGTATTTCATATATTTACACTTTCGAGCGATAAGCTGCAAAAATCTCCTCAACCCTACATGGACGTTACTCTTTCTCTTATTACACGCTTGCTCCACTGCGTTTGGTTCAAACGTACATTTCTCCTTTCAAGGAATTTGGGGTGAATGTGATGGAAAAACAGCATGAGTATCATTAGCTAAAATTTCTATTGGAGGTCGAAACACACAATCAAGTTAAAACTAGCAACCTCAGATTATTTTAGTCATAAGTGTTTCCCGGTAATATAAAAAGTTTAGAAATATTACGATTTCTCAGGAACCAGAGAAAGAAAACCTATGTATATAAACCTCATATAGAGAACGAGGTACTTACCTACGAGTATTATTATGGTAAACGAGTTTAAGTACGCATTTTTTGAAAAGCGAGAAAAAGTTTTATAGAAAGAATTCTTGCGCGTTAAATTTAGGGCTTCGTGTACTTCTCATAGCACACAACGTTTGTTTTTAAATCGAGACGTATTCTTACACTTCCTTTTTTGTCTTTAGAGGAAGTTAAAGTATTTCAGTTTTATTTAAAATAGTCGAACTAAAATATTCTGAATGCGAGTGTTTGAAATTATCATGATCTCAGGTAGCTCGCGGAATTTGATTTAGATTCCTGTTCTTTTAAGCAAAATAGTTGTATGCGTAAATATTTCTTGTATTTTTCGCAATAAACTTTAATTTTACTATTTCCTTTGAATTTAATTTTAAACACACCAATAGAATCTGTCTTCCTTTTTTAACCATAAACCGTTTGCTATAGCGAGATAAGCTTTTACATAGGGATCCATAACTTTGTTTTATTTTGATCAAAAATTGTACGTAATTAAGTATAAATCAGGAATGGAGGGGGATCTATATTTACCATGTAGCTGGAAGTGCTCTTTTTGTGCATAGATTTATTTACTGACATTATTTCCAATTTTATTTAACGCTCTTTCTCTTTGCTCTTCTTATTATTAAGGAATATTCTTGGTTCAATTGTTTTAAGGTAAATCTCTTTCTTTATAAAATTGAAATATTAAATCAGATGGTCGTAAGTCAGGAAGAAAAGGAAAGTGAAATCTGTTGAACGCGCGCGAAAACGCCTCATACGAAATAATAAAAAGGTCCCTACAAACTATCTATTTTCATGAAATTTTTTAGCACTAAACAAAAAATGTTGGACACGAAAGGTTTTGTCTTTTGGGAGAGGAAATATATTAAAACTGAACTGAGATACTCTTAATGAGAAGTTTGAGAAAAAATTCCTGCATTGTTTCATTTTTCTACAGTATTGGAAGAATTCGCCGCAGTACATAACGATAATCTGCATACCGCCACAATCACAATTTTGCAGACATTTTCGAGCTTGTTCAAAGCTGAAAAAATGTCATTGATGCAGATTCTAAAGACGAAAATAAAAGGAATAATGCACCTCCTGTACCCACGTCATCCGAATGAGTGAAAATAACGTCGCGCTGTTCAGCTACATGAGGGCTTTTGGCGACGGCCCACGTAATTTTGAACCATGGTCAAGTGACGTAGACGACACATGTGAGCTGACACCCCCCTCAACTAACTATCGCACCACACCAACGAGAGGACGTTTCAGCTCTCGACAGATTGAACGTGCATCGCTGCCCTACACGGTGGGTCTTGAGTGGTATTGGGCTCGAACTCGTGACAAAGCCAGATGCGATCCGATACCTTGACCACTCGGCTCCCGCGGTTAACGTCATTCAAAATAAGAAACATTATGAAAAGTAAGCACATTTATATAGACGCGCCTTCCAATGGAGAAATATGGAGAGAGAGAGAGAGAGAGAGAGAGAGATGAATAATAAAATGGACAACATCGAACAATTTGTTGATTATTTGATGTTATTATTTTGTGAAAAACTCAATAAACAATTTGTTTTTCAAAAAACTGGAAACTTTTTTGTTAAGTTTCATTAAGGTTTTGTTTCATTGGTTTTTATTAAATACATATCTGCGTAAATAAAAAGTACTCTAATAAACTTAATTATGTAGAATATTTTTTTTTCTTTTTTTTTGCAATATCCTTTAACACGGCAAAAATTTCAGTCCCTTCAATTTCGTGTTAAGCGATTTTCAATGTGTTTAAGAAATGTCAATTGGAGCCCAAAGTTACACCCAAGGCATTCAAATTTCTTTAACAGGCATCAAATTCTTTTCTTATTTTCGAAATAGAACTTGTTACAGCTGCTAATATAATGAATAATTATATGATTTATCATAATAATGATCCTCCAGTAGTTTTACTCTGTGTTCGTAATATTCTTCGTTTAAAGGGTGCGTGTGTTGGGAAGAGAGAGAGAGAGAGACTCTAAAGCACAATAGTGGAATCTTACTCTAACATTAAAGATTTCAAGTCAGCAAATAAATCCATTTTTTTTTGAATGAAAGAATCTTATGGTTGAAATGTTGAAACTATTAAAAAATTGCCAAAACAAACTAGAATCGCCATGAAAAAGCTTGAATGATAATTTGAGTACTTTAAGTACATACAAAAGGACTTTGAAGTTTTTTCCTTTTGTGCGACTCTTGCTACCAAGCGTATTTATATTTTTCGGGTTCGATTTCTTATTTAAAAATATATCCTTATATTATTACAGAACGTATCTTGCTTGTTCTGAACTTATTTTCATAAATATATAAAATTTCTATCAATACTTATGCATACTGATCAGAAATTGCGTTATTAAAAAACTTTTTTCTACTTTTATTCAACTTATTATGCATACGAACATTATTTAATTTCAAATTAGAGTTCCGAAAGGAAACAGAAGTTTAATATTTTGAAGAAAGTTAAAGAACAATGTGCTTTGATCCAAGAGATATGACAATGCATCTGTTGAGAGAGAAATCTTTAGTCAAACTTTTTGACAATGCGCAGCTAGTTCTGTTGTAGTTTATGAAAGATGGAAACTTCATTGATGTGCCACGTATTTATATTACTCTTTAATACAATATAAAAGGAAGGCAGAACTGGGAATAGCACCAAAAAACTGATTTCTTTCAGCAACAAGTACAATCAGGTAAAAAAATTTCAAAATTTTATTCAATTTTAACGTTATGTTTACTATGTTTTTAATTAGTGTTATCATCACATTATATAATACTCGTTTTTTGTTTTTCTCTCTTTGATTCGTATTTTGTAAGAAACTCCTAATTTGGTTTACTTTCCTGTAAAATAATTAAATATGACATTTTGGTCACAAATAATACTTATGAAAGATAATTTCTAGAAATATCTGATTGAGTGTATAAATTTATTTTAACATCGAACAAGCTATGCTATCTCATGTGGAAAAAATGAGGTATTTAAAATTTTGCAAGCCCTTTAATAAATATAAACGATACGTTCACAAAGCTTTAACTGGAATGCCACTTCATTTTGTTCATTATAATTGATTTATGTTTTTAGTTTCTGATCTTTCTCTGCTTTTCAATTAAAAATACCTCTACTCGTAATACATTCACTTGAGTGAATAAAATTCTAACTTTTTATCATAGACACACATGTGCTATATGATATTACAGAAAGTTATTTTACAAAATTTGAGCAATATTACAGGTCAAGTTCATAGAGAGGATTCTTCAATAATAATATTATTTTTACCTCGAACACAGGATATCTGTAATAAAGAAAGGTGATGTTCGTCTTAAGTAATTAAATGCAAAGCAGTTAGAATAAAAAAAATTAAGCTAATTCGAAATTAAGTTAATAGTCCTACGGAGAAAAATTTAAATATTTTTACAAAAACACATTAATATTGTTTTTTTTTACAATCTTGTGCCTAATGATGATCGCAAATTTTTAAAATGCGTTTTTTTCTCTTTTCCTATATTTCATTGGATGTTGTAATTGATAGTTTAAGACAAAAGAGAAGTGAAGTAAAATTTTAGCATTTGATATCAAAATTCCTGACGGGAAATTGTAAAGAATTTGTAGTCTGTTTTGGAGAGAAGACAGTATTTTAGATTTCTTAATCCCAACACAATATCTAACGTAACACGTAGATTTAATGTTTCCACAACTATATACGTTCAGTTTAGTCTTTGAAATTTAGGTATTTTACAATCAAATATATTTATGATCCGTCTTATTTATTAGCCAACTAATGCTCTTTAAAATTATTTAGAGCATTTAGAAATTGTTTATAGATTTAACTCTGTGCGTTATCAAACCTTATAAAGTAAAGTGTTTCAATAGACTGAAAATTACTAAGCAACACTGAAGTGGAGGACAGTGGAAAACTAATAGAGAGATTATTTATTGACTCCCCTTATGAATACATGAAAATATTGCAGATTTAATTCAGCTACTTCTGAAAAAAGTCTTGTAGTGTAGGTCGGTTATCAATTTCTTCCTGTGATCGTGCATTTCGCTTCGGTATGGCAACAATACATCATTTCAGTCTAAATGTGATTGCATAGCAAAACAGTAGAATCAAACACTAATGTAACTTTTATTGTACAAGAGACAATTGAGCAGCTAATTTGAATAAGGCATTCACTTCAATTACAAAAGTAAATATGAACATCTTCATTCATTCTATTCGTCTTATGGCTTTTGGTTTTGTAGCAGTAAAGAATCCATTGGAGACACGTGATCTTTGGTTTATGGCAGTGCTTCTCAAAGTTTCAATAGTCGAGACCCACTATTCAGTCATAATCTTAGTCACGCTCCCCTCATGCAATAACAATCTATTGAATTCAATAATATACTTTGATGATAAAACTACGATACGACTTTAACCTCTAAAGTGCCACTGGAGTATATAAGCTTCTTTGTCAGCCAAATTGTCAATTTCCCGGGACGTATATATACGTCTTTCCAAAATAAGACCTTTTCTGCGCACTGCTTTTCATAAAATTACTCCGAATGCCTTAGAATGCTATGAAAGGACCTTGTCAATGTTTGCGAAGGATTTGCTTACTTCAGGTTATTTGCTTCTTTATTCCTCCTCCCCCCCTCACATACACTCAATCCATCCCATACACGCGCCTACGTTGAAAACGGTTGACATTGGGAATCGAATCGCGTAACCTTTAATCGGCACTTAAAGGATTTTTTTTATTATAAACCGTACACAAAAATTATCGAGATAAGTGTTATAAGTAATTTTATGTTTAACAGAGTCCCAATGGTAATTATTAAACTTGTTCTTAATTTAGTATTGTTAAATTAATTATAAAAAACATTGTGTAGCACTGATATATTTATAAGTATAATATACATCAGGGTAAGTTTCTATTTTATTTTTTATTATGTCAGAATGTGTTTTGTTTATTTACACTTTCAGTTAATTAATAATTTTTTAAATAATCTTATGTTTTTAATTTTTCAATTTGCTAGCTCCCCTCGAAGAGTTGTCCCGCCCCTCAAAGAGGGCACGTCCCCCAGTTTGTGAAACACTGGTTTATAGGATTAATTTCTCACACATGATCTGTTTCATAACACTGGTAACAAACAAAAGTCGATTTATGTAGAAGAATATGAACTGAAAGAAAAATCCTGCAAAAGAATTTTTTCCCCAAATGTTACCCAGAGAAGAAAGTAAAAGAAAATATTCGAATCGCAATGGTCTACTACAAATAAATTAAGCTCTATAACAGATAAGAGCTTATCATATAATAATAGGTGTTAGGAATAATAAGAATCTTACATTAATCAACTCGGGTTTTATAAATAGAATGAATTTCGAACTATTTTCACAATTTATTTCCATATTAATGTAAATTTAACTTAGTTAGCTACATTCTAACTACCTCCAAAAGCAAGAACAGCCTAAAGAAGAACATAAAGGAGAAGTAGTAGTTAATTTTGTTATCTAAAAGAACTGCGGTTCTTCTTTGTCACCATAACAAAATTATTTAAGCTTTTCTAATAAATTAAACAGTTGCCGTATTTCCTCGAATCTAAGCCACCATCGATTCTTTGTCACACCCCCAATTCTCAACACGTTTTTGAGAAAAACTAACAAAAAATTGTGAAAAGGTTCATCGATATCCAATATTTCAGAATTTAAAAAATTATTTCATAATTTCATTAATTTAAAAAAATTGTAATGAAAAATAGTAAAAAGTTAAAAATTAATTCATTTTATTAGCAGTGGCGTAGCGTAATGGAGAATACTGGGGACCACCGTCAAAGTCAGGCTCTGGGCCCCAAGCCGTATTTGGCATCAGACAAATTTTGGGACCTCTAGAATCCTGCATCCCCTTCCTTGATGCGGGATTTGTATATTACGCCATTGCTTACGAGTATTAAAAACGTTCAACATGAACCTATAACAGCTTTAACCGCCTAATCCGAAAATAAATCGTCACTTCCAATGTCACAGCTAACTTTGGAATGGGTGCCAGCGTCGCCATTTTCCCACACGAGGCCGTCTTCCATGCTATCCAATGCATTTGATATGCAACAGTTCCTTAAAACAATGTATTCAAAAGATCAATTAAAGACAAGCAAAATGGTTTTCATTTCGCTTACGCCATCGACATATATTTGTTTCACACCCGTATTAAATTTTCAGTGACCACCGCTCTGCTTCCATTTTTGTTTTGTTTTTTACTTATTTTATTTATTTATTTTATTTTATTTATTTATTGCGTGTAAAATTGCCTTCATTTTTATACTTGTGTCATAATGAACTCGCCTTGATGCTATTGTCAATGCCTTTGATGTTTATGTGATTAAAAGAAAGACAATACAAAACTATTTCTTAAATGCGAGCAGACAATCATGTTTAAGACAGACTGAATATCAAAGATAAACTGAGGAATGAGATAAATCTTGGATGTAAGTGTCCAGAATAAGTGGCAACATGTTTCCTTTTAACGGTGATTATTTAAGTCTGATGTATCTAGACTGCACCAGCAGTCTTCTGCCCTCTATCTGGAACTGCGATGTTCGTTGTGTTGGAACTTTGTTGGAGGGGTGGGCGTGACTTCGAGAGAGATCCAATATGATTGGCTGAAACCAGTTTCTGTGGTGTGGCTTCGAGATGGAATGGAAGTGAGCTCTTGGAATTGATTGCATGATCTTGATATTTAAGGAGAATTATTAGTTAAATATGGAAGAGTAAATTAAATTTAAGATAAAAATATTAAGGGAAAAATTTTAGATTAATTATTATGAGTAAAAATTAAAATGAGATAAAGTTTAAACTTTATCCATAATTGCTTCTGCGAGAAGGCAGGTTTTTTCTTCATCTGAGTTAGCTTTTTTAAATTTAGTGAGTAGATCTAGGATTTTGGGATTTTTCTTGACTAAATTAGAAATTATTTGGAAGAGTTCTAAAACTTGAGTTAAGTCTGAGGTGTTATTACTATCTTGACTAAGGAATCCATGGGGGGGAATCTTCTTTTTT
Source organism: Trichonephila clavipes (assembly GCA_019973935.1). Classification (NCBI taxonomy): domain Eukaryota; kingdom Metazoa; phylum Arthropoda; class Arachnida; order Araneae; family Nephilidae; genus Trichonephila; species Trichonephila clavipes. The sequence continues at coordinate 39,465 of BMAU01015228.1, forward strand.
GTCATCCATAGGAATCTGATTGGGGACTTCTCCGCTAACAACGTTAGCGAAGGAAATTCCCTCTTTAATCCATTTAGAGGCGAAATTTCACTTTTTCTTGGGGTCTCCGAAAGGGGTTCCTTTTTTCGGCTGAGGGAATTTGGGGCATTTAGTGTAGCATGCCGAGTGACCGTAGTCTTGGCAGTTGTGCAGAATGGATTTTCCTGTCTTTCTTTGATTAGGCAGTTTCTCGTAACATCGTTCTTTCCACATTTTCAGCACCTTGGTTGCATGTGACAATTCGCGGCGGTATGATAAAAGTTATTACAATTGAAGCATTGGGTTATTCCTCTAATGATCTAACGAGGTAACCCTCAACTCTCACTTGCAAATAACTTAGGTGAGTTAAGTCGAAAATTTTGCAACTGTGCGCGTTTCTCGGGAGAATTACTAAGAAAAATGGGAGGGGTTTTTTGGTTCTTTTAGAAGTAAGCTGAGTACAGCTTTCAATTTTAAAACCTTCATCTGCAAGGTCGCTAGTTATATCTTCGGTTTTAGAGGAGTTGGGGAGGCCTTTAACCCTCTAACTGGACACCTTCCTCCTGAAAAGTTATTCCGAAAGCGTTTAACTCTTACTTTGCGATTCCCTTCAAAAATGCAACAGACTTTTTTCCTTTCCCCTTTTAGAACTTGGGTGGTCGAACGGGGAAAATTTTACAAACCAAGTTCGGTCGCTTTGAAAAGTAAGAACCAAGAGATCAATCGTTTAAAGCTAGCTGTTAAGTTGCCTTGGGCAATCTTCTTTGAAAGCGTAGATATCCTCTCTTGATCAATCCTCTTTGAAAAAGATACGGTGTTTCTTTCTCCTATATGTTCAGTCACAGTAAAATTAAAAACGAAATGAAAGGTAAAAAAAAAAGAGGAAAAAAATGAAATAAATAGTATGTTAGAAGTTGAAAAATAATTATATTTTCTTCAAAGAAAATTTATTTTCTGTCATTTTTAAAAATTAAAAATATATATATATATATATATATATATATATATATATATATATATATTTGGTATTGCGATTTGAACCAGAAAAAAGCATCCTGTATTAATTTTTGAATATGAGAGTAAGAAAACGCGCTCACTTTCCTGTTTTTTAAAAAAGTAATGAGGTAAAAAGAGCAAAGGCCCTATCTCATTTTTAAACAATAACACAATAAATATTACATACAATGATTATATTTATGAAATAAAACCGATCTTTCTCTATTCAGTTATATTTTTAATTTAAAATAGCATAAAAAATTATTTCAATACTTTTAATTTATTTTAATTAAAATCATATAAAAGATATTTTTATGTTAACTGAATATTTTTCGGAAAAAATTAAAATTTTCCTTCCTAGTGTTCTCTTTTTCGAACTTCTTGTATTAAATAAAAATTCCTTTTCTACATCGGCATTTGTGATGGACATAACACACATTCAGTCAATAATTTTTAATTTTAATGGGGATATACTTCAAATGCGCATGACAGTACTTCTAACCATTTTCTACTCAAGTTAAATTTCTTATCTTTCTGTTTCTTTTATTACAAGGAAAAATGTCACATATCCATAACTACATTTTCACACAATTCAGTCATTACAAATTCTATTGTGAGAAAAGTTCTCCTAATTAATCTTGTCTTTCAAAACAGTACACTTAAAACAATTTTGTTCAGTGAAGTTAACCGACAGTTTCACAATGTATTCATACCAAATTTTAAAAACAAATTTAACACTTTGAAATGTATCCTGTATTAAATTTTTCAGTATACACAAATATTTCCTGCTGTAGGGAAGATATAGTATGAGAGATGTGGTGTGCGGTTGTGAAAGAATGTTTTCGTACGTGTAGACTATTTTTGTGAAAATTTAAATATCACTGAAGCTGATCATATAACGGCAAATGAGCCTTATTTTTAATGTGTGCTGGTATCAAAGTAAAACACTTTACAATATTAAACAGCCTATGGGTTTATACTCAATATCAAACTATTCGCAAAATGGCTTACAACTTCTATTCAAAATTGTAAAGAAACTGAAATATGAATATATCTTACTGCAGTCAAAAATATTCATAATATGTAAGTATCCTGTTGCTCCACTTATTTCTGTACATTTTAAAAACTGTAGCTGAATGCAATTTTTTATATTTATAAACGAGGCATAACAGCTAACACAGTCGTAAAAATGTCCTTATCATTTTTAAATATACTACTATAAAACGTATATGGATTGTAAGATCAGTTGTAAAATCCTAAAAGCTTTTAGAGGAGCTAAAAACATGTAATTTTGGACTGATCAAATTTTTAATATAATACACAAATATACATATTATTAAGCAAATACATTTGAAAAATCAAACTTCCTTCTGAAATAAACGTAATTGAAAGAAAAATGTTTAATTGCAAATGAGTGGAAATACATGTTTATCTAAGGGGTATCCCCAAAGTGAGGTAATCCTCAAACTTAAGACTCAAACTCAGAAGCACAACAATCCATGAGGGCCAGGAACTACTGTGCCCATCATAATACACGTGACCATTGGACGCTGAGGTGCATGAACAGATGTCCCGATTTGGTGGTCTGTCTGAAGAGAGACCTTCAGTGTTTAAGACCCGAAGCAAGCTTGGTACTCATTTATCGACCCAATGTAGCGGGGATGAAAGGCAGAGTCGACCTTGCGCAGCCCGTTAATAGAACCTCAGACCTTAGGTGTGGAAGCACTATACACTTTCACTCAATGCTATTCGGTGAAAAATAAAATTTAATGTTAGAATCTTATATAAATCCCTAATGAATGAAGGAGTCCAAACTTTTTTTTCATGTAAACTGTTTAGACGGAAATGGTTAATTATGAACATTTCACAAAATGCATAAATTAAAATTAACCGTTATAATCAAACATAAATTTTTAAGGGTACAATAGGTGTATTTCGGCTGCACGAATTAATTTTAAAAGGAATACGGTTACGAAAAAGTAGTACAAATCTATCTAAAGTAGGGTTGGTTACCTTAGATATTGTCAAACACAACAATGTGTTGGAAGCCACAATTCCACAATTCGTTGTTATAAAAATGTATGGAAAATTACAAGATTTATTTTTGCATTCGTAATTTATATATATATAATTTTTCCTGGGAGCTTTAAAAGCTAGAGCGGCATCCATCAAAACCGCGGTTCTCTGTCTGTTTTTCCAGATCGCCCCTGACTAAGCCGGCTCTGCCATAGTAAGCGAAAATGCCGGATTTTGTTTGTCAAGATTTTATAGCAGACTGCATTTTTCATGTATTTTAGATGGTCGTTTTATATTTTCTACATCAATATCTTAATGTCTGAATTTAAAATTACATAAAATTCTTGACATTCGCATCAATGACCATGATAATTTTTATTAGTATATGAATGTGTCATCAAACGATTACATGACTAATATCAACACATTATTTTAACCATTTAATTGATATCAAGTATAACATAACGCACACAAATTTTCTAAACTTTAAAATAAATATTTCGAAAACTACTTCAGATCTACTCAATTTTTTTTATTCCTACGCTTTAGCTTCTCAGTTTTGCTTCTCTATGTAAGAATTTATTGTAATTGTATATTCACCAATTTTTTAGTATATTTTTTGCTCTTAGCATGCGGTTTTCAACCGAATTGTATGAAATCTTCGAAATATATTAAATGAATGATTGAATATTAACGTCGCACTGTTCAGCTACACGAGGGCTTTAATGTAAGGACCACACGTAATTTTGAACCATGGTCAAGTGACGTGGACGGCACCTGAGCTGGCACCTCCCTCTCCTAACTACCCCACCACACCAACGGGAGGACGTTTCAGCTCTCGACAGATTTAACGTGCATCGCTGCCCTACACGGCGGGTCTTTAGTGGTACTGGGCTCGAACTCGTGACAAAGCAAGCCACGTTCCGATACCTATACCACTCGGCTACCACGTCCGAAATATATTAAAAGATACCAAAGAAGCTATATAATATAATTTGAAATTTTTATTATACTCAAACAATTGCTAAAACTTATGGTAAATAATTTTTAACTGCGCGATGCATTTTTTTTTTTTCGAAATTTCAAATGGAATTTCTAACATAAAATTTCTAGCTTTATAAGGTCGAGATTTCAAAACATATCCAGATTTTAATTACTTATTCAGTTAGCCTTTAAAAAGATAAATGTTGAGGAGGTATTTTGTATAAATAGATATTTTTGAACAATATATAATTCGAATGTTTTTCAATAGCTCGAATTTAAAATTGGTTTTTATGTTTATTTATATGCATAAATGTCTACTGTAAATGTTTCCGTATATTTTTTGATTACCATTTATTCAAACATTCAAGTTATAAAAAAATGTGTGAAAATCTTCATTCATGTTGTCTTTGATGTAAACTGAAGTTCAAGCACTTAAAATTCAAATATAATTCGGTGTATTTTAACAATATATAACCAGGCACTGTACTTAAACTTCCCTGAACACTTAGGCTTTGAAATCTAAAAAAAAAAAAAAAATAATAAATCTTAATTAGTTTTTTTTTTTCGTTATTATTTTTATCAAAGTGTAAGAAAATGTTTCAAATGATTTGATGAAGTTTAAATTTATTCATTTTTAGTGGTTGGAAAATTGAAAAGGTTCCAAATTTTAAAGAGTTTGATGTTTTATTAATTTTTTCGGTATCTTATAATAAAATAATCATGTTTCAAAAACTGAAAGCTTTGAATAAGAAAAATGAAGCGAAAGAGAATATACTTAAAAAAAAAAGATAATTTGTCTAACTATATAAAATAGCAGATTTTTGCCCTGACACGCCCCAACTTGTTACAGTTTGAAATTAATATGAAACCAAAAAGGGAATTGTAACATATTTTACTTATGCGTTGGGACTTTTGGAAACTTTTAAAATACAAGCTGCAAAGAAACACTTCTTGGGTTGTAAATTTCTCCCCGATTTTTTACGATTGGGGGAGGGGGTCAAAACACGGGGTTCCCTGCGAATTTCTCCCCGATTTTTCCGATTGGGGGGAGTGGTATAGGTCAAAACACTTGCTTTGGGTTCCCTAAAGACCCGCCGTGAGCCATAAAACTAGCTGTCCTCCCTGTGTTGTTTGCCAGCTCCGTCCCTCATTATCTTTCAAGATGTTCAAAACCTTTCAAAAGGGGAAAGGATTTCAGAAAAGTGCGGCTAATCCGCTTTTGAAAACGTTACTTGAAGGCAGAAAAAACCGTGCAGTCCATTTTCGAAGCCTCTCTAGTAGGGCGGAAAAATCCGTTCTGTTCAGTTGGAGGGTTAATTACTGCTTTAATGGGCTTATCTTTTTTAAAATCAATGACGTAAAATTCAAAATCTATGTCAGTTTTTAAATATTGAATGAGGGATCTGCGTTCCTCATGATCATTAGAGAACATTTTCACAACATCACCAACGATTCTGTTGCGGAGATTTGGGAATTTATTTATTATAAGTTTCATCTGTTCACGGAAATTATCTTTTATTTTAAGCATTACGGGGTAGGGGGGTTTAGTCGGGGGAGTAATTGTTTCGGAAAGTACATTTTCATTCGTAGGGAGTGGATGCTCGACATCTTGTTCGAGATCGGAAAAGTTATTTTTTGTTTCTATCGGGTCCTGGGTAGAGATGGGGGAGACGGGCCGAGCCGTCTTTTTCGGAAAAATAAATTCCTCCGAGGATTCCTTAGTTCTATTTTTTCGCTTTTTATTTTGTTTTTTCTTCTTGACATTATGATTAGTTTTATCCAAAGTGGATTCACTAACGTTAGAATCCTCAACTATCGGGGGAATTTTATGCTCTTTGCAATCATCTCTTGTACATGGGGGAAGGGTTTTGAGCTCACTTACCAATTCGTCTTTTTTCTTGGCCAAGTCGTAAGTAGACATCTGGTAGAGTTCAAGGAAGGAGTTCTTCGGGCTTGGTGTACGTGCACCTTCTAACATAGAGCTATGCATGGCTGAGATACTATGAACAGTATCCCTGAGTTTTTCGCGACTTTTGATTGTCGCGTCGGTGAGAAATCCATAAAATCGCTCATGATTGTAAACAGGTCGTGGAGCTGGTGCGTGGTCTCCGCTCTCTCATGTTTCCTTTTGAAAGCGATGAGAACTCAATTTTTCCCATGCAAAAAAAATACTTTGCCTTCGAATCTCAGAAGCATTGACAGAAGCATCACCAACGGTCAAACTTAATTTGAAAGCATATTGTACCAATGAAAGTATTGCTTGTAAAGTTTTATCTGAATGATGTTTTATAAACACACACAGAGATCATTGATCCCTTGTAGAATATCGGGGGTTAAAAGTCTCTCAAGTTGCTGACACCATTGGATCAGGAATTTTACATATTGTGCATTTTTAGAATTATATAATTTTAGTTTAACATTTTTAGATCCATTTATTAACGATTATGACACATGTGTTCTACTTAGAATATGTTGAAATAAAACTCAACTTAAAAACATAATTATTATTCTTTAAATACTAATTACATTTTATTTCTACTGTGTTTCAATTTCTATCTATAACATCAACAATGAACTAAATATCATTCAAAAATAGTTCCTCAAATTAAAGTCAGCTATAATCGAAATTCGGAATATAATCTAAATTCTTAAAATAAAATAATCTCGTTTATTTGTAGGAAAAATGAAAGTCCTGCATATTTTCCTATTCACTCTCATCATTGCCGGAGTATTGTGTAAGTAAACATTTTTAATCAGCTACGAAAGAATAATTTACTTATTTATATTATTTTTTAAATAAGGTATGTTTTTATTTACAATTTCTAAAAACAAGTCTTTATATAAAACTAGAAACGCATGCTTCAATGGGCGTAAATATGTTATGTTATTAATGTAAGTCGTCTAATAATTACTCTCCATCTTCAACGTTTATTTAGATCCTGTCTCTTTTTACAAGCCACCAGAAACCATGGATAATGTTTTCCATATTTTTTAAATCATTAATTCAGCGTTTCTCAAACTGTGGGGTGCCCCCCCCTCGGGGGGGCGCTCGTTAACCCTACGAGGGAGGCACGAGCATATCGAAAATAAAAAATTTAGAAAATAATTAATTTACTAGAATGAATTGAAACAAAATACTTTCAGACATATTAAAAAATGCCCTCTGATATAATTTAGTATATCATCTACTTTTATTTGATTTGCAGTAATCCCATGATGAGATATTTTTCATTGCGTTTTTTTTTAAACTAAAATACTACTCTTTCAGAGAAAAAAAATCCCAGACCTAGAATCAAAAACATTTAGGAAGATAAAAAATTCATGACTGTTATTATATTTGAAATACTGTACATTATAGCAGTAGGCAGCAGAATAATTTGCTGATCATCTGTTTGACATTCTAAGTTATTTGGTACAGTTAGTTATGACCCCCTCTCGAATTTTCTCATTTAAAAAAGTTGTAAGTAATGTATTTCTCTGTTGCGTTTTTTTCATGTGAAAACATTTTATGATATTTGGAAAACCACAGAGAGCACACACTTTGCAGGATTACTTGGCCAATATTTATTTTTATGAGTATTCTCAAACATACAAAGCATAATGAAAAACATTTTACCCAATTTGTTTAGCAGAAACATTCATATTATTATATTGGATACACTTTTAACACGGAAGTGGTCGCGTGGGGCACACAGATCACGAAATCGTTATTTCTGGCAAAGCTATTTATTTATTACCAAAGAAAAATTGAAAAGTCCTAGAAAGTAGGTAAGTATTCTTCCTCTTAGTTAAATTATTCACTGGAATCACGATTTGTATCGTGTACAATAAAAATAATTATTAAACAAGAAGGATTGGGGTGACTCAATCTTCCTGCATAACCATTAACATTAGTATCGAGTGTGTGCCTGCTTCCGGGATAAAAAAATTTTAAAGTCTTTTCGCTTTAAATATTAAAAATAACACAATTATTCTTCATCGGAATTTTCTATTATTCTTCATTACTTAACATTAATTCTTAATGCTAATTCTATGAGGCTTAAAATTACAGTTCACTTAAAACTAATTATAATATGAACATTCATTTTAAAATATCATTTTCCATTTTTGTAAACATTGTCACGCCTTTGGGTTTACCCTCCTGACAATTCAGCTATTATATCGAGAATGTTTTAGTTTTTTAAAAAAATGAACTCTTGCGAGGAGCGGGTACTTCGGACAGCAGACTTTTAATGTATCAGTCCTGCACTGAGTATTTCATAACGGATCTGTTAATACTAAGTTAAATAAGTATGAGCGACTTCCATGGCTTTGGCTTGAAGAGGAAAGTTTTTCAAAGAAATTGACACTCTTGAATACTTTTTCTATATTTGGCTGATATTCATATTTTGTCTTCAAAGCAGCCACTGCATTTAGCAATTGTTCTAATTTAAAAATTCGAGAAAGAAAAACAAAATATATATTACACTAAGTAACATATATAAAATTTATTATACCTATCTTATTAATTTGTACGGTTTATAATTAAGATCGTATTGTAGCTTTAGCGTATCTCAATGTGCATTATTATTGCATTTAATGCATTATTATTGTATAAGGAGGAACACGATAAAAATTATGATTGAAAAGTGGGTTACCTTTATCGAAAGTTTGAGAAGCACTGCATTAATTCTTTGAGTTTGCATCCAGAAATCTTTCAGCAGTCTTAGCAAATGGTACTCGATTAGATTACTTTGGGTAAACTTAAATAAGAGTTAAGGAGAGTTGGAAACCTCTCTCTCTGCCTCTATACTAACAATGTTAAATTGGCTGTTTTCGATGCACCTTTTCTCAAAATCTGTTATATGTGTATGCTTGAAATTCTTCTTACAGTTAGTCATTTCTCATTATACTGAAATGAGCTTGTAGCTAATTTTGAATTTTTTAATAAGTTATGAAATATTTTATCAAGCATTGCGAAATTTGACCCATTTTACACATAAAAAATTTGTAAAAAATAAATTTTTGAGTTTTTTACAAAAACCTCATTTTAGTATATATTAGTCATCATTATAAATATATCATAAAAAAATTACATACCTGTGAACGGTAGTTTCTTAGAAAAGGTACATCGCACATCAAATTTACATTTTGAGATAAATTTATTTTAATGTATATATTAAGGGTAGGAAATAAAAAAATTAAAGGCTCAATTTACAGTAAAAGATAAATGTTTTGGTTTATATAAGATGTTCAACTTTTAAGCAGAAACGAAGTACTTTGTTTACATTTTTCGCCATTCAAATGGGCGTGGCCCAGTTTCAATGATTAATTAAAAATAGGTTTTAAGGGTTTCTAATTACCCTAGAAGTTAAAGTAAAGTATTTTTAGAAAGGTTAAAATCTATACAATTTCTAAATGTAAAAATCTCAATTTGTCAAAACAATATGATTTTAGCTTTCCAACACCGCTTAAGGGGATATTTTTCTTAAGTTACTTAATCGTAATTGTATGTAATAGAAATAAACTTTTTATTCTAATTTGAAAAAAGCTTCTTTGATAGATTGCAATAAAGCATTTTCACATTTTTAAGCAATTTGAATAAATGCACGTATCAAGAAATAATAAAATTAGGGACAAACAGAAATGCTGAGTTGTTCATAGCATTTCGTTCAACCACTAATTGTGTTTTCAATCTTTCTCCAAACAATATTTTCAGTCTTGCGATTTTTTTATTTAGAGTATTGTTTAAATTCTGTATTAGTGATGTATTCTTAAATGCTTCGTTCATTTTCAAACAAAAATAATCAATAGAAGCCTCACAAACCCTCTCTATGAATGTTCTTTTTACTATATGTTACCTTAGAAATAAACCTTAAAATTGAACATCATTGATTCACAGCCTATGATTTGCCAATTAAAAAAACCAAATACAAATAATTTAATAAGTATTTAAAACAAAACTCTACCACACTTTGTTTTGCACTAGCTTCTACCCGCTTACTTCCCAGGATATTGCATGTTACTGTATGGTAATATACTGTTTTTAGATTATATTGATATTTAAGTCCCAGCATTAAGCTTCCGATTCCATTGAGAAACATCCTAATATCTCTCACCTCTTGAGTTGAAAAGGAAAAAACTTGAATTTCTGAAACGGAAGTATAATTATGTTATACACCCTCGTATCCCCCCAGAGACGATTTCCACAAAACTCATTCATAGAGAATCTCTATTTAACATAAGAAACATGCTTAACAAATTTCTTGGCAACAACATTTAATGAAAATACAAAACTCTCAGTTCTTTCTTTTTTTCCCTTGTTGCAGGTTATTTATCCGCCTCTTGAATGTTCAATTCCTTTTGGAGGGTTTTTTTTTTGTAAATACTCCAATAGTTATAGACTCCAAAATGTTGCAAGCCCCATACTTGTGTTAGAGCACATAACTTAATGGAAACAAATTTTTAAAGCTTTCGAGTAATTAATAACATATATCATTGTGGAATGTAATTAAAGTATTTATTTCCTTACAGCGGTATCTTGGTCCGCCGATTGTGAAGGCGTGCCCTGCGATGTAGTTTGCGATGTTGGTGGCAAAGAATTGTTTCCGGAGTGCGCATGCGACTGTCCCGGAAAACAGAAAAGGTTCGTCTTTTCTCAAATCATTTCGAAAATATTCTTATCATTGAATGAAAAACTATTCCACAGGCCTCATCGGTAGAACACAGGGCTTTTGATGAAAGGGTAAAAGATTCAAATCTCGTTCTTCCTCAGTAATAGGTGCGAGAATAAAAAATATGCCAGAGCGTTCAAGATAAATATTCGCTTTCCTGAACAAAAAAAAATAGAAGAATTACATTAACATTTTATTGCAAATTTTTTAAATTTTGTTCATAAAATTACGCTTTTAAGCTACTTTTAAGCAAGGAATGGTTTGTTAAATGTAAAATAGCATATGATTATCAAATGGGTTTCAATGAATTTTAGTTATCTATCAGATTTAATGTGAACATTAAATTCTTGTTTAAGTTTGTATATGCTGCAAAATAACTTATTCACGCTCACGGAATCGAAATATCTTAGAATTGAGACAAAAGAAATGTAGAGAAAAACTATATACGCATATAGTCATTATATCTGTAACGTTGAATAAAATGAACGTGTTGTTTGAAAAACATATCTTTAAATTTCGTTTGATGATAGTATCTTCGTAAACTCATTGAAATTTTGTCTGGAAACCACAGAGAATGCTTTTTTTAGAAAGGATATATTAGGTTAAGCTGAATAAAATGAAACTACGCAAGTCATTTTGGTAATATATACGGATTTATTAATAGTTGATAAATTATACTGATTTTTTAACTATTAATCTTAAGCGCCAACAAAACATTTCCTCTTCTCTTAAACTCAATAAAAAAGTTCCTAAAATATTTATTTTGTCATTCTTCACAAAAACTATAAATTCTGAAAATGAATGATTTTCCGGAACAGTGATATAATTTAGTCAAAATAATCAGTAGAACTTGATGTAAAATAATTAAACTTACTGGGTGTCCCAAAAATTCGTTAAAACTTCATGAAATTCATAAATTATAATAAAGTGCTAGAAAGAGCTCCCAAGGTAGTCATATTTTTGTAATTGCCTAAACATTTTTTCTTAAAAAAAGTCACCTGCAGATGGCACTGACATGCGAGAGATTCTGTAAAATAACGTAAGTTAATTTTGCAATAAAAGACCGTGATACACGGGGATTTCTCATTCACTTTCAGAAAAAACACACACACCCAACACTTAATATTCCACATTTAAATTTTATTTTCTCCACACACATTTATTTTAAATTACATTTATTATTTTTTCCTACACCTTCAACGTAACTTTATCTTTTCCCTTTAAAGTAAATATTCTTCTTCTTTAATTTTAGTTCTTTAATTTTTTTACAAGTTCTTTTTTTTTACTTATTTTAAAGCAGTACTGGGCTAAAATTGTAAAATTAGTCAAACCAAAGCTACCAAACGATAGGAGATTAAGTTTCCTTGCGGGAAACAGGAAATCTGCCATCATTGAAACTATTTCAGAATGCTGTCTTTACCCGATTGAGGTTTGATGGTGAATTTTTTCGATTCATAAGATTCTAACTGTCGTAAGGTGTCTAATTCACGTTCTGACATGTTGCCTGCACCTGTAGTCTCCTTAGTAATGTTGTACAATGTTCTGGAGGTCATATGGAATAATTGTTATTGCAAGGATAAATGAATGGAGCATACTGTTAATGTGTTCGTTGTGTTTCGGGATGTTAACAGCATTCTTAAAAGGAATTTTTAAGTTGCTAAAATATCTTACTTCTTTATGAGTATTTTTTTCTGATTGTACTTGTTTACTACTGATTCTTCTTTTCTTAAGAAATTTCAAAGTTTTGGCTCACTCGGTGCCTTCGCACATATCCATCATCGTTTCATTTTAGATTTTGAATAGATATATTATAAATGTGAAAGTATGTTTGGTAGTCTTTCACGGAAAAACAACTGAATGGATTTTAATAAAACTTTAGAATAATGTAGCTTATACATAAGGATAACACATAGGCTATAATTTATAAAGATATTCTGCCAAGTTTCAAAAATATAACGATAACTGTTAAGAAAGTAGGAAAAAATTCTGCCATTTGCAAATAAGCCCGTGAAAGCATATATCTATCTTTTTTGTTTGAAGCAAAGCTTTCCCTTTTGTTTTGTATACGCCATGCCTCAGTACGCGCTCACTTTTAATTTATTCCGTTGATCAGTGTAATCCCTATTTCATTTTATTTAATAATAAAACTAGGTTTCGTAGGGAGAGGTGGTGGCAATATTTTAACATGAAATAAATATCACAAAAAGTAACATTAATGTATTCCACTTCGAGATATAAATTATTACACTGTTTTAAGCGTTCATTACACAAAATTTGTAACAATGTGTTATTTCTGCTGAGCAGATATCAGTTTAGGAAGGTGCTTTCAAAAGAGAGAGAGTTATATATGGGGGTTATAAATAAATAAAAATTCCTTTTATCAGCTATTAGATCTACAGACTTAAAATTTAACAAACACGTTTTTTTTTGTTCAGCTGAAATAGGCAAAAAGCTTTTTTTTGTTTAATTTGCAATTCTCGTAAAATTAACTCATTAAAATTGTCTTTATTCTTCAATCTGTATTGTTTAATTTTTCAATTCACCCGTGCAAAGAACCGGTATACCAGCTATGTAATATAAATAAAATATTATATATCTATACACGAAATCTTCTATTTTACTGCTACTTCTTAAGCAAACGGTATGTCACAATTATTTGCTAAATGAGCGTTTTTAATCAATTTTAAAACCTAAGAAGGAAATTATTGTTAAAATAATGAATATGTTAGTTTTGTATAGTATATTTTTTTTCGTTCGATACGTGTTTAAATAACTTACTAAACACAGTTGAAAGAAAAACTATGAAATTAAAATAAAATATCAAAATGTTTTTATCAGATAGTTTTTTTTCTTTTGGAATGTTTTTTTCAGTACATGTAAATATATATCTAGGCTTTCCCCCATACTTTATTGTCTATTATTTTGGATAAAAATACATTTTAGAGACATTTTTAAGATAACTATATGTAACGATTGATTGATTCATGAAAATCTGAAATTTATTTTATTATTTTAGTTCCTTAGAAACTAACTCTTATTTTTAAAAAATAATGAAAGTGTTTTGTTTTACTCTTAGAGAATCAGAATCATTTTCTTTTTATTGCTTCACATTAATAATTTTTTAACTTACGCAATATAGTTTTTCTAAGTCATACATCGAAATTTGAAGCAATAAAACCATGTTATGCCGGACTAGAGAGTGGGAAAAGAAACCTGACTTAAATCGAAAATATGTGGAAAACATTTCGAAACAGGGAACTTCAATGAAATAATTTTAGAAATCACTCACATTGCCCGCGTACAAACACACGCCCATAATTGCTGGCATCATGAGGGAAAGAGAAAGCCCGTGCAACGCCGGGCCATGCAGCTAGAATATATATATATATATACACTACCACAAGCAAATACAGAATTTTACAGTCACTCATCCGGCTAAATAAGTAAGTTTAAGCTTCTCCAGCTTCTAAAGTAAGTTTCTAAAGGTTTTAAAATATGTAAAATCGATATTTTTTATTGTTTCGTGATACATTGTAGCTTTAAACTTAATGATTTTCTTTAACTATTATATTCCATACTGTTAAATGGATTTTTTCTTTTTAGGTTCAGTATCGGTAGCCTTATAAGGAAACTGGCAACAGTAACTGCAAAAAAAATTCCGGGTATGACTTATAAAGCAGCTTTAAAAGCAATAGAGAAAAAGATAGAAAAATAAGCAGAGAAAGAAATGCCAAAGTCCAACTAAAGGAATGGTTGTTTCAGCGGCACAAACGTCGTTGTTGCTGAGCTACTTCTACATTGATGTATACAAATAGAATGTACGCTTTGATTTTTTGAAAAATTAAAGAAATATTAATTCAATTATAAAATGAGTATTCTGAGAAAGGAAAAAATAATGTACTTCTTTAGTTTAGTTTAGTTATTTAAAAATAAAGATTTTAACTGTATAGTAAAAATTAGAATCAAAGGGTCAATTACGATTTTAATATTACTCTTTAATCAAAATAAAATCTTAAAATACCACACATTTCTTATGCCATAAAAATCAATTTTAAAATCTTAATTTGGAAAATATGTGAGATGTACTGTGTAATTATGTTTGAATTCTGGAATACTTAGATTTCAATTTTTATTTCAATCTCAACAAAAGACTTTTAGAAATCTAAGCACCGACATCCGAACTTTCGTCATATTTTTTTTATACATTTCTTTTTTGTCTTGAGTAAGAAACAGTGGTTCTCTTACTTGACATAAACGGGTAAATCTGTCTCTCTCTCTCTCTCTCGTCGGTTCAAGGAAGCAGACACACAATCGGTCATTTTGTATAGATTTCTGCAATGGGAAGGAATCTTTTCACCTTTAAAGTGGAAACTCTTTTTACTGATGCTGCAAATTTATTTTCCACGAGACGAGATCAGAAATTGTTTCTGTTCTTTCTGTTTGAAACAGGTTTTCTCCAAATTTTGTAAATCTTAGGCAACGGAAATACCGTATTTACTAGAATCTAAGCCGCCATCTATTCTAAGCCGCACCCCAAATTCTCAAAATGAGTTTTTATATGTGAAAAACTGTTCCCATCGAGTCTAAACCGCATCTCCAATTCTCTACTCGTTTTTCAGAAGAAAAAAAATTGTGTAAATTTTTAATCAATACCCGATTCTGAAGAAAATTTTCAAGAAAATTCATGAGAAATAATAAGTTAATAATTAGTTTTTTTTTATTTTAAGAGTATTAAAAACTTTCAAGTACAGACACGAACACATTATTACTCTAACCGATAGTATCTAGTTTCGAAAATGATTCCTCACTCCGATCCTCACAGGTGAGTTCGGAATTGGTGACGGTGTCGCCATTTTCCCACATGATGTCGTCTTCCAAGTCATCCGATAAATTTGTTATGTAGCAATTTAAAAAGAATGTATTACAGAAGAATGTAGCATAGCCTAGAAGAATGTAGGGCAGTGGGTAGCCTAGTGGTTAGAGCATCGGACGTCAGACCGATAGGCCTGGGTTCAATGCCCGATGCCACCAAATACCTTTCGAGTACGTACTCGTTAAATCAGTGGGTCCGAAAGTCTTGTGGGTTGAATCATGAGTGCAGGGAACTGGAGAATATTTCATTCCCCTTCAGTTCCATGCCAAAATTGTGGAGGTGGAGATAGATGGTGTCGCTATCTATTGTCCCTTCGAGGAATTTTGCCAAACTAATTCGTACTTTCACCTGTATGGAGCTCAAGGCCTAGGCCAACGACAGGCGTGCTTCTAACCCCTTCCCAGGATGAATTTTGTGGGCCTCGTTCTGACAACTTCTGACAGGTGGCATTAGCCACAACAACAGAAGAATGTACACGAATTATTAAAGACTGTTGAACATTTAAAAGAAAAAATTATATCATTTTGCTTACGTTATCGAAGTATATTCGATTAAATTTTCAGTGGCCGCTGCTCTGTTTGTTTTTTTCTACATATAAAATTTCTTCCCTTTTCATATTTGCGTCATAGTTAACTCGTACTTAATTCTATATAACCAATATTTTTTATGTGAAGGTGATGAAAAGAAAGTGTATACAAAAAAATTCCTGATTACCAGCAGATAACCATGTTTAACAAATACTGAATACTGGAGGTAAACTGCGGAATGAGATAAGACATTGATGAAGGGGACAGTTACATTTTTCTTTTTGAAAGGGGTGGGGACTAAATTTTTTACACACAACAAATGTTTTGCCTTCGACTTTAAGCCGCACCCGAATTTCAATGGAATTAACACTGGAAAAATGGTGTGGCTCAGATTCTAAAAAATACGCTTTATGTTCTAGGGAAGGAAAATCTCCTGATTTAATCTGACCTCGCAGTCGTCAGATCATTCTGCGAGACTCATTGCGATTTCTAGCAACGTTAACTTATGACAACCCCATTCCCATCTTTTCGACTCTCTGATCCCTTAACGAATTTGGCAAAGGACTTATCCTAGACCTTTTTAGAATCTCCTGATATTGTCTACGAAATTACTAACAACTATTGCAGATCAGCAATCAACGCACTCATGAAATTGGGAAAGTTTGACTTTTGCGCATTTTCTCCCATTCCTATTTAAATGTCTATTTCCTTAAATAAATATAAATGTCCCACTTTATTGATATCGTTTTTTTACTTAGTTGTCTTTGAAATGCGTTACCATCAATCCCATAAACTAAGAATTTTTCTGCTACTGATTTTTTTCTTAATGGTAGGCTTCGAAAAACACACTGAACCATATTCTTTTTATAACATAAAATATTTTGTAAGATACACATACACATTCATATAAATATGTATATATATCTTCGCTAGAGAGACTAGTTAAGAGAGTAGAAAATATTGGCCACAGTAGTACAACAGCAACCTCCTGGCCTTAGGAGCCAAGATTGCAGTTATAAATAAAGTTTTGGGGCTAGCCACACTTCACCTGTATTTTACCTATACTACTGCCATAGGGAAAAGAAAGAATATAATATGAGGAGAAATTTAAGTGTTGCATATAAAATACATTAAACTAAACTAAGTGCCACTGAATCAGGGATACCTACCAAGTAACGAGTTGAGCCTCTTCCCTTGATAACGGCTGCCACAGAACGAGGCATACATTCAACAAGTTTCTGGAAACGTTCCACGGGAATGACTTGCCAAATATTGGCTAAATATATCCATAATTTAGTAAGGTTCGTTGGTGCTGTGTGATGCCCCTTCCCGCCTTGTTCCAAAACATCTCAAAGAGGCTCAATAGGATTTAGGTCTAAGCTTCTAGGGGGTCAATTTATGACAGAACAGGCAGAGAGGAATGCTCATCCAACCAGCCAGTAGCAAACCGGAACTTGTGAGATGTACAGTTGTCTTGCTGGAAAACGTCATTGCCGTGCGGATTACAGAATAGCATAAACGAATGGAGGTGATCATCCAGTAGCTCTACGTACCTAATTGCTTTGAGGGAGGCTGGTACACACACCGAAGATCCCCAACAGTTCCAATAAAAAACAACACAGCCCATGATTGACCCACCATGTGCTTATACAGCTCTAACCTGGCATGCAGGATCCTTGGATTCATGAGCCTGACGTTATATTCTCAGTATACAATCGGCATTAAGTAGTCGGAATCGAGATTCAACACTCCATGCTACTCATTTTCAATCATCTACACTCTAGTCTCTGTTCTCTCTTGTACAGGCTAGACGTGCAGTCCGATGACGAGCATTGAGCAATGGTACTCTCATAGCTCCACGGCTCCCGAAACACATACGGTGAAGCGAGTGTTACATATTGCGTTTACTGACTGTGCGACTAGAACCGTCATTCAACTGGGTGATTGTTTGAGCTAATGTTTGGCTTCGCTGGCTACAAACAATATGTTTGAGCCGTTTCTTACCATGCACTGTCAAGACTAATTGTCCTTTGCAGTTTGTCCGATCGCTAGTTTTTTTATCCACTATCCATGTATTCTTGGTATACTCTAGACACTGTCGACCTCGAAATCCTAGGTATCTGACTCTTTCGGAAATTGAATGGGCCATGTGTTGCGCCCCTACGATTTGTTCGTGATCACAAACAGATTCATAACAACCTCAGTGCGCGCTATATATGCGTTTATCACAGGGCCCTTACTTGTGCTTGAACGTGCAGCGTTACAGAATAAATACATAGGCCCTTGCTGTATCCCGAGTTCAGTGGCACTTCAGTGTATTAAAATATAACAAAAATTATAGCCTACTAGTATTAACTCGTATAGAGTTAAATTCGATGCAATCAAACTAGATAACACTTACTTCGGGACTACTGCAACAAATTGGGTTTTCCACCAGATACAATGTATTAAAGTAGTACAGCATAAATTAAAATTAGTAAAATATTTCAAAATAAAACTAAGTCTGTATATAAATATATATATACAGACTTAGTTCTATTTTGAAATATTGAGGGTTTCTATTATATATGTATACATATATATATATATATATATATATATATATATATATATATATATATATATATAGAAACCCTTAAATCTATATATATAAAGGAGAAAAGCGACTCACTCACTCACTGACTCACTGACTGACTAATCACGATATCTCCGGAACTATTAAAAAAACACCTCCTATAAGACTCCTCGCGAATGCTAACGCTCCCTTATATATCTATTCACCAATCTGCAATATCGTTTTCTTGAGAAGGTTGGAATTAAAGGCTATTCTGGCCCCAAAGTTCCCCAAGAGGATAAATTACAAGGTGCTATAAAGCCCCGTCATAATCCCCTCCAAGAAGAAAATGTGATTTATTTGAGGGTCTTAATCACTTAATTTTCACAAAAATTATAACTCGAAATTAGCATTAACGACTATACTAAAATAATTACACCGAAATTACCATTATATAACAAACATTTATCTACCAATCCTAATGATCTCCCTTTGCACAATTTTCAGAGGTGTACCCCATTTGGGCAATGGACCTAGGGGAAAAACCTTCATTACTGGAAGGATCGAAAATCTGGCCGTACACAAACCGATACTTAAATGTTTTAGCATTCAAATCTTCATCTGTGTGACAGATTTATCTCCTTTAGAACCTTTGAAACTGCTAGAATACAAATCTGACCTGCAATGAAAATCTGTCTTTCTATATTCTTCTAACAATCAGGGCCAACCATCCTGAAAGGAGAACTAAATCATTGTACGTACAAAAATATTTTCCACACATTATCATTACATATCACATAACTTTGTACACATATTTCAAATAACAATTATTTTTAAACATACCACACCAGATAAAAACATATAACATAAACATATAACACACCATAAACATATAAAAAATTCCCTTCCAATCACGCAGCGTTAGTGTTATGGTTAATTTCCTAACTACGTCCCAGATATACACTAATATTTATCAATACATGAACATACACAATATACAATTACAAACAATTTTACGACAATCATTTTAAACAAACAATACAAGGATTTCTCGCATCACAGCAAAGTCTTAAGCAGGAGTAAACAAATGTACTCATACAATTGCTTTCCACACTTTGGAGTGGCCGCGGTAGCCGAGTGGTATAGGTATCGGATCGTGGGTTGCCTTGTCACGAGTTCGAGCCCAGTACCACTAAAGACCCGCCATGTAGGGCAGCGATGCACGTTAAATCTGTCGAGAGCTGAAACGTCCTCCCATTGGTGTGATGTGGTAGTTAGGAGAGGGGTGCCAGCTCAGGTGTCGTCCATGTCACTTGACCATGGTTCAAAATTACGTGGTCCGTCGCCAAACGCCCTTGTGCAGCTGAACAGTGCGACGTTAATATTCAATCAATCAATCCACACTTTGGAATAAATTTACACATACAGAAGTTCATTTTCCAATCGGCCAGAAAAATGCACCGCAAAGTAGTGTCAACCTTTTTACAATAATAACTTTAACAAAACTAGACTTGCTTCTTGCAACAATTCACCTGACTGCCTGTCAGTAAAAAAAATAATGAAAAAATACAACCTGGCTAATGATTTCTTTTATCATTGACATCTCCAACGAGTGGCCGCGGTAGCCGAGTGGTATGGGTATCAGATCGTGGCTTGCCTTGTCACGAGCCCGAGCACAGTACCACTAAAGACCCTCCGTGTAGGGTAGCGATGCACGTTAAATCTGTCGAGAGCTGAAACGTCCTCCCGTTGGTGTGGTGGGGTAGTTAGGAGAGGGGGTGCCAGCTCAGGTGTCGTTCCCGTCACTTGACCATGGTTCAAAATTACGTGGTCCGTCGCCAAAAGCCCTCGTGTAGCTAAACAGTGCGACGTTAACATTCAATCAATCAATCAAGACATCTCCAACGAGGACATGAAGCGATGCGGTACTCCCACTCGCTGGCGTTCCACTCATCTGCTGGCACTCTTTCTGTCTGGAGTTTCGATCTTGTCGTGGACTTTGACAGCTGAATCGACTGCTCCTCGGCTCCTGCTCCTGACGACTCGGGTGTCTAGACTCCTGCCTGCAGCTTGGGCTCGGCTTCTGAAACCTTTCTCCTCTAGACCGGACTGGTCCTCCTTGAGCTTGCATCTCTCCTCTTAATGATCTGGAACCAGCTTCCTTGTTAGCTTTGTTTTGGGTTTTTATACGGGCTTATTTCCCGTAGCTGCAGTGGCGTTTCATACTGTCGAATTTTGTTTCTGAAATGACCATTAGAATTAAATGATGACGGTGCTCCTCTCTTATTGAGTTGTCTTTCTGGACCCTGTTCGGTTTTCGTTGTGGTTCCCCCGGACCTAGATGAGGAGGTTGTCCTCTTACATTCCGTCACCTCATGCCTATGAACCTACAAGATTCCCTTTGAACGTACACTTCTTTTGCACTTATAATTTTCCGACTTACGCCTACCACCTGATTCCCAGTAAGACTTGTCTTTTTTCTTTGCACACCTCGTCGTTCACCAGACTTACTATTCCTACAACTTCGTGACCAATCTAATCTAGGTATATTACCCTCAAAATTACTCGCTTGATATTCTGATCCACTGCTGTCTGAATTTCCAAACTCTATCACGCTCTCGTCACTTTTTCGCTGATGATATACTCTTGTACTTGATCTATATTGATGATGTATTATTCTCTTTCATGCCTTCCAAATGACCAAATTATTATTCTGTACTCTCAAAACTCTATACGGACCCTTAAACTTTGCTTTGAATTTCGCGACCACCTTCTTCGTAGTCGAATTTAAGGAATGTGTGTGGTTTCAATAACACCCAATCATTTATTTTAATCTTAACATCACGTCTCCTATTATAATACTTCACCCATTTTTCGTGTTTAACTTTAGTTTTTTGCCTAGCCTCTTCAAATAACTTTTCTATATCTCGAACCTCAAATTATGTTCCATCGGACACCATCACCAGTTTTTGAAACAGAGTAATAAGTTTTCTACCCAAAAATAACTCTGCTGGGGTCTTTCCTTTGGTCTCATTCCCTGCTGTTCGCAAGGTGTACGCGAACTCTCTTTAGAACTGGTCCCAAGTTTCATGATTATCATTTATAAAACTTGCAATCATTTGCAAATGATCGTAATTCACTCACTCAGTTCTATTGAACTGATGTCAATATACAACTGTTTTGACATGCCGTATGCCTAATCGATTAATTAAATGTTCAAAATTTCGGATATGAATTGGGTACCATTGTCACTTATCATTTTTACAGGAGCTCTATAACGCGATATATATTTATCAAATAGGATATCCACAATTATTTTGGCTGAAGCTTTTTGAGGGGTACTAGCTCTAACCACTTCGAAAAGTGATCAGTGCGATTTCTAACTATACTAAACTACAGCGATTTCTTTTTATTCGCGACGCAGGGGGTAGGGACCTAACTATTCCAATGTCACTATCTCATTCGTATAATTAGTTGCAATCGGTATTAAACAACCAACTGGTAACACGTTTTTAGAATTAATTGTCTGGCACACATGGCATGTCAACACATGTTGATTAACATATTTGCGTATATAGGGGAAATAACAAACATCGCGGAGTTTTAAATAGGTCTTTTCTTTCCTAAATGACCTTCTATGGGCTTGCCGTGAAATTCGCGCATTATTTCAACTCACAACGATTGCGGAATATACACTCTAGATTCTCCAAGAGTGGTTGTGCATTTCACATAAAATAACAAGCCCTCAATAATTTTAAAATCACGAGACCAGTTCTCACAGACTGCCGCGTTAACCGAGCTGTTCTCAAAGTACCTATATATATGACCTAACTCAGGATCCTTTTCATTGGTCCTCGATTAATTGCTTCCGGGACGTCTCATCATTGCACATGCAACATTTTCCTCTAGTGCACTTTCAACTGGGTTTCTGGACAAAATGTCTGCCACCGCATTTTCAGTTCCTGGACATTCGGCATTAAACTCAGCTAGCACCTACCTGATCATTCTGCTGGATAATTTTTTACCACGTGTCAGTCGGCTCAGAGCCGCATGATCCGGTATCACTTTTACTTGCAGTGGACGTCTGAAACTTATTCAGAGCCCAAATCACTGCTAAACATTCCCTCTCCGTAGCAGTGTAATTTCTCTCCACACTACTAAGCGTGTGGGAGGCAAACACGTTAGGTCTCTGCTCCTGGTTCAGTACAGCCCCTATGCCTATTGAACTCGCATCAGTAAGCAACTCAAATGGATTATTAAAATCGGGCAATTGCAGCACCGGTGCTTCCTTAATAGCCTTTTAAATGGCGTCAAAAGCCCCCTCGTCTCCTCTGACCAACAAAATTCTCTACCCTTTAATTGACGATCGGATTCGCAGAGATCTCTGTAATTTCTAATAAATTTCCTATACCACGGGGTCATGCCGAGAAATTTCGACACTTCTTTTGAATTCCTAGGAGGCTTCATCTCTACTATTGCCTTGACCTTAGACTCATCCGTGGTAATTCCCTCCTTGCTAATTACCAAACCCAAATATTTCAATTTGTCGCAAAGAAACTTACATTTATCCTTGTTTAACGTCAACCCCGCTCCTGCAGCAGCCGAAACAATTATCTTAATGCCTAACCATATAGACAGGGGATGGCGAACCAATGGTACGTGTGCCAATGATGGCACGCGACAGAATATTTTGGGCACGCCATCGATCAAAAAAGATTTGCATTTTAACTTAAAATAATTAAGTTTACTATTAAGTATTATGAACAAACGCGAGTCATCCGTCGCGACGCCGACAAGTCGAGGAGCAGACTCGTTTGTTATGTCTTGCGTAAATACTTCGTATATTATAAATTGCTAATGATGCAAAGTTTATCTACGCATAGTGTGTGTATGTAACTATTTTTAAATATATTCAAGTTGTTTAAAATCATATTCTAACGTTTAAATTAATAGTTCAGCTTGTATACATCTAATTTATTAATGTGATCTAATTCTTGTCTTGTAAGTCTAATCAGTAAAATAACTCTCACTGCTTTATTTTTAAAAATTTTAATGACCTGAGACGAAAGCGAAAGAGCAGACGCTACAGAAATCTCGTACAAGCACTCAATTTCCTAAAAACAAATAAATCTGCCCATGAGCTCGCAGTCATGCGCAGTCAGTAAAAATGTTTTTTTGGCGGGGGGTAGAAATCAAGCGAGAGCACATAGAATAGTCAATGTCGTCGACACAACTGTACATTTAAAGTTTTGTGTTAAATTTACGATTTTTAACTGCTATTTAACATGGCTAGTTCAACAAAAAAACAAAAAGTGCAAGATAGTAAGTGTAGCAGAGAATTTCAAACTTGGTGGGCTGAGAAATATGGCATGATCAATAAAGGCGACAAAGCGGTGTGTGTTTTATGTTCTGTAACAGTGGTATGCAGAACATATATATATCGTCTGTAAAACGGCATTTTGAAACAAATCACAAATCCTCTTTTTGAAAAAAGCGAACCAGAGCAAAAAGAATTAATTTCTAGTGCAATAAAAGACAGAAATAAACAGTCGACGTCTATGTTTAAATATGTAAGCAAAAATTGTCACACAAGTGCGGAAAGTTACTCGGCTGCAAACGCCATTGCTCGGCATGGTAAACCTTTTCAAGAGGGAGAGTTTTTGAAGGAAGCTTGGTTAGCATGTGCGCCCTCACTTTTTGATGATTTTGATAATAAAGATAAGATAATTCAGCGCATCAAAGATGTTCCTCTATCTAGAAACACAATGAAAGATAGAATCTTGAAATTGGCAGAAAATGTTACCGATCAACAAAAAAAATGACATTAACTCCGCTCCTTTTATATCGCTATGTCTTGACGAAAGTATTGACATTACTAAATCGGCACGTTTAGCTGTCGTTGCTCGATATTATGTAGGAAACATCATTAAGGAAGAATTAATTGCGATAACATCGTTGTTAACAATTACAAAGGGCAGATATATTTGTATGGCAGTAAGGAATTCGCTTGCTGAGAAAGAAATTGATTTGAAAAAAATTAATTCAGTAACCACTGATGGTGCTCCAAATATGGTAGGCAAAAGAATGGTTTCATTTCTTTATTTTAAACAGACGTAGGACATTAGATTCTTGAATGCCACTGCATTATTCACCAACAAGCCTGAAGTGCAAAAAGTGGTTTAACATCTCTTGATAATGTAATAACTTTTGTGACGAATTTGTACGAAACCTTTCCACTAATCTTCTTAGGCGTCTTTCTGGGGAATATAAATTCGCTTTTATTTCCAATCAACTCCAAAAAGAGGTATGGGATATTTAAATTAGATAAGGTATTTAAGTCGAGAGCTTCGAGATAGCAAGGGAGATGATGGTAGGCTATTGAACCAGTAACGTTAAACGCATTACTAGAAGATTCAAATAGATTAGATTCGTGAAGACGTCGTGCTGCTAGACGTACCAAAAAGCTGATATAAGCCAGCGGTAAATATAATTCACGTACGCTTAAAGTAAGTGTCAGTTTGAGCTATTTAGTTAAAGTTAATGACAGTTAAGAATTCGAATACGTGTGTTTCTCGGATGTCATATTTCGGTAAACCTTTTTGAGTTTGAGCTAGATTATTAATTAATTGTATTCTTAGTAATTTAATTTAATATAAAGGCAAATCCCTTTCAGCGACGTACCATTATTGTATTATATGTTATCAGAGATTTTTCAGGAAATTATAACAAATAAACTATTATTATTCAAAATGGCTCTTGGTGGTTCTTTGCCTCAAATTAATCTTGGTGTTCAAGGGGATCCAGGGGGTCATCACACTTTAGTCACAAAAATAGTCAACCTCATATCGTCGCAGGTGTTTTAAATAAACGAAAGTTTAATGCTTTGTTAGATGAAGTCAATTCGGTGTATAATGGCTTAATAATGTATAACAATGTTCGCTGGTTGAGACGCGGGAACGTACTTCAAAGATTTATTGATTGCTTTGAAGAAATCAGACTGTTTCTACAAAATGAGAGCAAAACTGAACAATACCCACAGTTAATGGATATTATGTGACTTTTAAAATTGATGTTTTTTACAGACATATGCCAAAATTTCAATGAATTGAACATAAAGCTTCAAGGTCCGAATAAAACAGTTATCGTCATGATGGATCTCATTCTCGCTTTTGAAGCTAATTTATATGTTTTCAGAAACGATATTATTACAAAAAACTACAAGTACTTCCGAAACTTGAAAAAAAAATATCAAAGAATTAGATGCCCAAGAGAAACGAAATGAAGAAAAAGTTATTGATGACTTTATTTCCATAATGCAATCTTTAATCAAAGAATTTTCAGCGAGATTTTCTCAGTTTAAGGAATTATCGGAAACGTTCAAATTTATTATGTACCCTGATGTGATTTCGTTTGATAAATTGAATTTGTCTCAATTCGATTGGTTGGAAAATGAATAACTTGAAATGCAACTGATTGATTTCCAGTCTAGTTTAATATGGATTCAAAAGTTTATTGAAACGGGGGAAAAGTTGGAATTGATTGAAGCAGAAAGATTGACAAGCAATATAAGTAAAAATACCAGTAACGAAATTTTGGAAACATGGAATTCGATTCCAGAAGCATTTAACTGTTTGAAGAAGTTGGCGTATGCTATTTTAACCATATTTTCATCTACCTATGCCTGCGAGTCATTATTTTCAGTGATAAATAACATCAAATACTCGCTTAGAAACCGTTTAACAGACGACTCTAATTCAGCATGCATTCTACTAAAAGTAACATTTTATAATCCTGATATAAGTTATTTGTCTTCTAATCTACAACAGCAGAAATCACACTAATGATATTTTAATTTAAATTACAAGTATAACTAAAACATTTACTACTATACAGTGCAAAATGTATTTTTTCGTATTAAATAAAGAATTTTGATTCGTTCGTATTTAGTTTTATTAGTTCTTCAATAATCATAAGTCAAAATTATTTGATGGCACGCCTATAACTCATTAAACGTTTTTTTAGAAAAAATGGCACGTTGACCCAAAAAGGTTCGCCACCCCTGATATAGATGCTAACAAAACGCCCTAGCACTGGTTTTAGAATAATATCAATTGCCTTTTGAAAATTTGAAGCTGCACCCGACAGACCAAATGGCATGTGTATGATTTGGGCATGTAAGTCCCATTTTTGGTCACGAATGCGGTTTTAAACACATCACTAGGTTTTACCGCGAGCTGAAAATAGCCTGAGTGCAGGTTCAATGAAATTAATATCTCCGTATGGGGAATGTTTGTAATTAAATCTTCAATCAGTAGTAAGGGATATCTTGGATATTTTGCTATCGAGTTTAACTTGAGATAATTGACTGCGAATCTATAAGCTTACGGATTATCCGGAGGTAATCCGTTATTCTTCCGACATAAAACGACCGGGGACGAGTATGGGGATTGGATCGGTATTATTACCTTCCTTTAACATCTTTTTGACTTGATAATCCATTACACTCTGTTTCACTCTTCATGCCTATATGGTCTCGAAACAACTGGCGGCTTATCACCAATGCCGATCTCATGATATAATACATGAGTGAGCCCCGATTTGTCTGAAAACAGCACTTTAAAACTATTAAATAAAATTTGTAAGACCTGTTTTTGGCTCTCATTTAATCTCGTCTTTTTAAGATCAATTGCCAAATTCCCCTCATATATTGATGGAATAATTTCTTCAATCTGTGAATCCAGAATCGCTAGTGATTTTCTATCAAAATCCAAAACAATTTTCGATTCACTTATAAAATCAACCCCTAAAATGCATTGATATTCTAAATCCGCCAATATGTGAAACTGCTTGGGTTTAACAAATTTCTGTATTCTGATGTGCAATTCAACTATCCTAAATTTCGACATTTGGCACCTTGTGTCGTCACCACTTCAGCCCGAGACTTTCTAACTGGTTTATAAAAAAGTACTTTTTTATAAACCTCTTTTGATATAAATGACTTTTCCGCAACCAGTATCTCATAGTGCATTTGTAAATGTATCATTAAACAGAACTGGAACATGCGGAAATTCTACTGGAGATATGCGTATAGCTGAAAGTCTAATAGGGGGATTCCTTACGTTTTGCGATGGATCATCCTAATCATGTCAAAACCTCAAAGAAGTTAATCGACCACCATGTCTTCGATCCCCTCAATTAAAATTCTTACTCGGATCCCTATTTCTGGACTGATACCGTCCATTACTACTACCAAATCCACGATTATCCCAATCAAACTGATTTCTGTTCTTGAATCCATGGTTCCTTTGACTCCTCAGAGGACCATTCCCGTAAATACTCCTATAAGTATTTCTCCAATCATTTGGTCGATCCACAACTCCTGAATCCCTCCAATTTATATTTCTGTGCTCGTTGTTAGACGTCCAAAGTAAATCCCAATCTCGTCTTTCCCTATTGTAACTCATTCTCGAACCCTGTGTTTCTCTGGACGAACACCTTTCTTCAAACTTCGATAACACTTATATTAGCTGAGCTCTCGTGGTAGGGTTTCTAACCTCAACATAATCCTGCACCTGTGGTTCGAGTCTACTGACAATATCTGGAATTAAATTCAACTCCGTCATTTCTAACTTAAGTAATTCATAAACAAAATCCACTGGAGCTTGATTTTTGGCTTGGGACTACGCCAGTGTTTCTCAAAATTTCATTCAATACTGGCGACCCAATTTTCAATTATAATTTTTGTCGCACCGCCCCCCCCGTACAACAATAATGTATTTAGTGCAATAAAAATGCACTTTGAGAGAGAGACGCTAAAGTTACAATACAGTCTTAATTATAAACCGTACAAATTAATACGATAAGTATATTAAATTTTGTATGTGTAACTTTTAAGTAATATAAAGAGTGTTTTTTTTCCATGTATAGAAGTTTAAGTTGGCATTACTTTCCAAGATGGCGACCTATTTAACAGCTGTCAAGTGATTTATTCTCAGTTTGGATTGGCAATTCATCAAAACGATTATCAAGCAAGGCGTAGATTCATAGAATGGGCCCAAAACGAGATTGCCATTGTTCCCGATTTTCATAAGCGAATTTTGTTTAGCGATGAAGCGCACTTCTGGTTGAATGTCTACGTCAACAAACAAAACTGCCGTATTTGGAGGGTAGTTAATCCACAAATGTATGTCGAAACACCGTTATATCCAGAAAAACTGACTGTTTGGTGCACTTTATGGGCTGGTGGAATCATTGGTCCGTACTTCTTCAAAAACGATGAAGGCCACAACGTTACAGTCAATGGTGATCGGTATAGAGCCATGATTGCTAACTTTTTCATTCCTGAATTGAACAATCATGATGACCAGGAGCTGTGGTATCAACAAGACGGCACAACATATCACACGGCTCGTTTCACAATCGATTTATTGAAAGACACGTTTGGTGACCGCCTAATTTCACGTTTTGGACCTGTGAATTGGCCTCCAAGATCTTGTGATTTAACACCACTAGTCTATTTTCTGTGGAGCTATGTAAAGTCATTGGTCTATGCGGATAAGCCACAAACGCTTGACCATTTGGAAGACAACATTCGCCGTGTTATTGCCGATATACGGCCACAAATGTTGGAAAAAGTCATCGAAAATTGGACTACATCCGAGCCATCCGTGGCAGTCATATGCCAGAAATCATATTTAAAATATAATGCCACAAGATTATCTTTCGAATAAAAAAAACATTCCTGTCAATCGAATAATACATCGTTGTTTTATTGCAATTTAAAGTTCTATACCTCTAAAAAAACACCCTTTATATTTTAAGAAAATTACTTAAAATATACACGCAGGAACATTGAAAATAGCGACCCAAGAAGAAAGAATTGGATTGAAATGAAATTTAATACACATAATGATACAGAGGAGAGATTCACTTGATCTTAAAAACAAGACAATTAAACCAATACAGGGTGTGCAACGACACAAATACTGGGCAACTTCAATAGTGCGTTGGACCACCTCCAGCTGCAATCCATGCGGCCACACGGTCCGGCATTGAGTTTATTAGACACCTTATGTTGTCCTGAGGCAGATGGGCCCACAAATCTTGAACAGCCAACTCTAAATTATGTACAGAGTGACACGATGGCATCTGCCGTTTTAGCTGATCCCACACGTGTTCTACAGGGGACAAATCGGGCGAGCGGGCTGGCCATGGAAGAGTCTGAAAATGACGTAGGAAATCTTGAGCAACTCTTGCTGTATGCGGACGAGCATTATCTTGCTGGAAAATTGCCTCTGGGACACCATTTAGGAAAGGTCCTACATGAGGTCGAAGAATATCCTCAACGTAACGTTGGCCCGTTAAGGTTCCACGCATCACAATTAAAGTGGACCCGCTATCATAGGCGATGGCCCCCAGACTATTACACCAGCTGTGCGGGCAGTCTGAGGTAGAACAGTGTGGGGGGAACTGTACCGCTCACCAGGGCGCCTCCACATCCGTACACGGTTATCATCGGTCCCCAAAACAAACCGGGAGTCATAACTAAACACAATCTTTTGCCAATCTGTAACATTCCACATTGATCTGGCTTGGCACCACTGTAAAAGCAGTTGCCGATGTTCCGGTGTTAAAGGGAGTGTACGGAAAGGGCGCTTGGATTTAAGATTTGCTTCTGCAAGGTGTTTGGAAATTGTTTGTGGAACAATTGATACGCCTACGTCTGCTGGTATCGTTGAATGAGTCACTGTGTGGTCCACAAGTGCTTGCTGCACGATCCTTCGATCCCCTCTCCTCGTGGTCTTCCAGGTCGCTCCAGACACGGTTTTCCGCACGTGGCTACCTTCTCGTGTCCACTGCTCCCAACAATTTCTAACGGCACACTCCGAACAATCCACCTGGCCAACAACACGGCGCGTCGACCAGCCTGCAGTTTTCATCCCGATGATCAGGCCTCTCTCAAACTCGCTTAACTGTGAGAAATGTCTTCTAGCACGTTTACCTGGCACATGTTTCGCTTACCAAAATCTTCCTACAATCGGCGGGTAATCGTCACGTTTATGAATCTTCGAATTTGCACTGGTTTATGTAGCACCCTCTTCCTGATTGTAATGCCACCTCGGAGTGTATGAGCATGCGTATTGCCACAAAACTTCGATCATTTGCATATCACATTACGCTGTACTTATTTGCAAAGTTTCGCGATTGTACTTCGCTTCCTTCTTGGGTCGCTATTTCCAATGTTCCTGAGTGTATATTACTTACTTATTAGAATGTTATTTTTCTTTCTCTAATTTTTAGGTTGGAACAGATCGCAAAATGATATATTTAATTAAAGATTTATTTTTCTCAGCATTCATTTCTCAAAGTACAAATGTCATTAGAAAAAGTCTAGTCTATGTTGCTCTCTATCATATTCATCACATCTAGCATTATAGGGTACGTTTGCGTGAGTCTGGGCAATCTATCGGACGTCTATGCAAAACATGTAAAAATGCTCTTCCTCGGTCAATTCCAGTCAGTTTTGGTCGACTCGATACTTCTATAGCTACCGAATCTAGCTTGTGAATGTACACTTTTTAATTTGCACGTTAATTGTAATTCAGAGTAATTAAGTATTTACGGCAGTAGATTAAAACAAAATCATACAAACATTTTTAAGTCATAAGCAAACACTCGGCGATAATAAAGGTTTAACAAGTACACAGACGAGCATGGTTCCGAAAATTAAAGCAAGGAAATACTGTCAAAAATACTTAAATTTTGGATTTACCACTACTGAAGTAAATGATGGAAAAAAAGCCCCAGCTCATTATGCGTTAAAACTTACAAATCTGAAGAACATGTGAAAGTTGTTTTTAAAACCATGTAAAATCATTCAGCTATGTTGGCAAAGAATTTTTAAAAAGTATTATCTGGATGAGGACAACTTGATAGCAAGTTACGAGTGGATTAGGGATCTATTTCAAGATACTTCAGAAGGGCTCTCAACTTTCGAAGAAGAAATCTTCATAGATTTCACATCCAGTGAAAAATTAAAAGGCAATTTTGTAATAAATCGCTCTTTCATTTTGGGTAGAGGTGGACAATGAACTATCTGTACAGAAAACAAAATCACTTCGAATACTATTACCATTTTCAACATCCTACCTTTATTAAACCGGATTTTCTGCGGTGGCTGCTTTGAAGACAAAATATAGAGATCTCAGCTAAATATAGAAAAATATCTCAGAGTGTCAATTTCTGATATTAAACCTTCCTTTGAAAAACTTTGACAAGACAAGCCCATGGAAGTCCTTAATAATTATTAAACTTGTTCTTAATTTAGTATTAAGAAATATTTATAAAATACCTTCTTCAGTACTGATACATTAAACGAATACTGGCTGAAACACCGGCTCTCTCTTCGCACGAGCTCATTTTTTTTAAAAAAATAAAACGTTATTCTTGATATAATATCTGAACTGTAAGGAGAGTAAAACTGCGTGCACGACATTGTACACAAAAATGTAAAATGATTTTTTTTAGATTAATGCTATAAATGTAAATAACTGTTTAAAAGAACTGTAATTTTAAACCTCACAGAATTAACATTTAGAATTAATGTTAAATAATGAAAAAGAATATTAACTTCCAATGAATAATAATTGTGTTACTTTTTAATATTTAAAGCGAGAAGACTTCAAAATGTTTTAACCCGGGAGCAGGCGCGCACTTGATACTAACACTAATGGTAGTGCGGGGGGACTCAGTCACCCCAATCATTTGTTAAGAATTATTTTTACTGTACACGATATAAATCGGAATTCCAGTGAATAATTTAATTAAGAGTAAGTATACTTACCAGCTTTCAAGGACTATTCAATTTTTCCTTTGATGATTTGAGAAAAAATCCAATAAAACTGAACTAAAATGATTCAAAAGTGCCAGACCTTAGTAAAGGACGCAAATCAGAGACACTTTTCACTAATATTACAGACTTTAATGATAATGACAGCCTTGCTGGAAAAGCTGTCATATTTTGCTCCAAGTTATTGTAGTTTTAATGAGCTTTCATGATCGAGTGAGTAAATATTAACGTCGCACTGTTCATCTACACGAGGGTTTTTGGAGACGGACCTCGTAATTTTGAATCATGGTCAAGTGACAAGGACGATACTTGAGCTGGCCTCTTTTAACTACTGATGCGACGCTAATGATAGCTTATTTAATTTCTATGTCCTAAACTCAGATTCTTAATCTAATATCGCATCATGACTTAAGTTAAAATTAGTTAAGTTCTAATGACAAATTAACGTTACACTAAATTAACAGTCCGATCGTATAGTGGTAACAATTATATTTATTGATTAACATATTGGTAAAAGAAACGTTAAATATTACAAGGGTGGTACTTATCTGTTGAGAATAAGAGTGACGGAAGGGGTGACCCCGGGTAGCGAGTTCGCTTCCCGACTGGAGGTTTTTTCTGGCAGACATAAGAGGGAGGAAAAAAGCCCCGAGAAATCTTCCAGACCGGCTTTTAAAGCCGACCAGATCACTTCGAAAAGAA
Source organism: Trichonephila clavipes (assembly GCA_019973935.1). Taxonomy (NCBI): domain Eukaryota; kingdom Metazoa; phylum Arthropoda; class Arachnida; order Araneae; family Nephilidae; genus Trichonephila; species Trichonephila clavipes. Next base: position 72,637 of record BMAU01015228.1, read on the forward strand.
TCCGCTACGGATTCATTACCGTCCAATCTATCACCCTGATTGGAGCGCAAGAACATAACCTTGCCGGCCATAAGGTCCGTTGAACCTAGACGCACCCACATTCCTGTGTAATCCCTATTTCCTGTAAAAGGGCAAATGCAAAAATTAAAACTGTATCTCAGGGGCCGGCGGCCTCCCATCACTACCACACCACTCAAACAAGCGGACGTTTGAGCTCTCGACAGATTTAACGTGTATCTCTCATCTACAAGGCGGGTGGGTCTTTAGTGATACTGTGCTCGAACTCGTGACACCTTTGTTGATCCACAAATAGCAAGTTGAACTTTTTCTTTCTTGTGTCTTTTTGACAAGACGAACAGAACCTTGTGGTACACTTAAGGCTTCATATTTTAAGTTGATGGAGTTCTTTAGGAAGCATTTGAAAATGTTCCTTTCGTTTCATGTTCATCGCGTTTCTCAATCATGAATAATATGCATTATTTCAGCAGGTTCTTCTTTTGCTTGATCAGTTTCAACTTCCTTCAATAGAGATCACAGATTCCCCGCGGCACGATACGACGTAAATGTTAATCATAAATAAATAGCACATGAAATCCTACCCATTATCTTTATGATAAATTAAACTCCGAATCTCTATCGATGATAGATTTCTTAACACACTTAAGTCCGTTCTATAATTAAACTTTAATAATCAATCGTTTACCGATATCACACGGCAATCAGCAACCAAGTTCTATGTCTTCCTCTTGCATTTTATTCCTTTAATATTTATCTTCTATATATATTATTATCCGACTTGATTCAGCTTCTATTCAACTTTCCCGCTTCTAGTCGACTCCTATAAGACTCCTCGCGAACGCTCCCTTATATATCTATTCACTAATCCGCAATTGCGTTTTCTTCATGGGAAGGTTGGAATGAAATGCCATTTTGGTTCCAAAGAATCACCAAGAGAATTAATTAGAAGGCGCGATAAAAAGCCACGTCACAAAATATAATTGTAAAGAAAGTCAGCAGGATAACCATGTTCAACACGTTGTTTAATAAAGTTATTAAAATTTAAATGTAATTTAGGTTTATCTTTAACTTATACATTATTACGATAAATATAGTTAAAAATACATATTAACCAACGTATTGAACATGGTTATCCTGCTAACTTTGTGATAGATCTTTACGCATCCTATCACTAATCCTCTTAGGGAATCTTTGGGCTAGCATTCGTGTTTAATTCACGGCCATCCCTCTCAATAAGAAACCATGATATGCAGATTAGTTAGGGTATATAAAGTCAGTGTTTCCTACACTCCTCACTTAACTGTAACTGAGTGCGCCATACTTTCCCGCTTTCCTACTCCAACGGAAACTTTTGAACCCCGCACTGGGACGATTCTGTAAACTGGAAACGCAACGGACAGACTCAAGGTCTTGTCCGCATCAATCCACAGCACCTTGAAATGTGTAATTTTCATTTAACCGCATTACTACTTTTAAAAGTGTAAACTTTAACTGTAAATATTTATTTTCTGTAATATAAACATATGTACCATCTCCATCTCTGGCTGTTATTCGAACTCAACCAACAGCATCATTTGGACGCACCGACGACATCGTCGTCATCGATTCAGAGAAGCAAGAGATAATTACTACTTTATATTTTCATTCAACGTTTGGTTTTGGTTTCTCTTACTGATTCATTCCGTCCATATTTCGTTTTATCCACTAATGGACGCCGAAACGGCTACAGTGCTTCGCGGCAGAGCGAAGGCAGCACTTACAAGAACTAAAAATTCCATTCATAACGATGATCAAATTTTGACAAAAATTATATACGCAACAAGGTAGAGAAACTTGAATTAACTTATACGAAATTTGATAAAACGGGGGTGCTGCTTTACCTATCTAATCCTCTGAAATGAAAGAATTCGAAACAAAATATTACGAAACCAAAGCCAAGCTACAGAATATCTTAGAAAGTTTATCTGTGAGAACATATGTATATAATAATAATTCTGATGGTTTTGAAAATGTCTCAAATGTGAAATCTAGCAATTTTAAGTTACCAAAAATTAATATTGAGCGTTTTTCTGGTAATTATAAAGATTGGCCTTCATTTAAAGATTTATATGTATCATTAGTGCATGATAATATGTGTTTATCAAATATACAAAAATTTCAATATCTTACAGTCAGAACCAGTAAACATAATTAAGCATATTCCTATAACTGAAACTGCTTATAACGAGGCTTGGGAAAAATTATTAGCTCGTTATGATAAAAAGAAGCAAATCATATTTTCACTTATTAAAACACATTCATGGAACACAACCTTCTTTTAATGATACTAACTCTAGCAACTTACGCAACATAGCTGATACTTCCGACGAAGTAATTAGAGATCTTAAATCTATTGATACTAAAGCAGAGTCTAGAGATGTATGGTTGATTTTCATTTTGTTACAAAAAGTTGATCCTAAAAAGCGCCAAGAATGGGCGCAATTCTCAAATAATATTGATTTTCCCACATTTGAAGCATTTATAGAATTTTTAAATAACAGATGTACATACTTAGAACTTTATAATGAAAGTGTGAGTCATGAAAAACAACCTTATATTAATAAATAGAGATTTAACAATAGTTTAAATTGCTCTTGTTGTAAAATGAATCATCTTGTATTCAAATGTCCTAAATTTAAAGAAATGTCTGTTAAAGAGCGTAAACAATTTGTTAACAAACAAAAATTATGTAGGAACTGTTTATTTGATAAGCATACTGAGTCACATTGTAATTCAACTTTTACATGCCATTTTTGTAAGAAAAAGCATCACTCATTGTTACATGATAATAATTTTAAAAATTATGCAACGTCAACAAAAAAATATCATCGTGCTGAAGGTCAAAACCAGACAGGAAGTGATACTAATCAAAACAAAGAAGTTACAGCTTCCGTGAACTGTATACAAACATATTTTTTATTACCAACTATAAGCGTTAATACTAAAAATATCTTGGGGGGAGAACTGTCCAGTTCGAGTTATGACGGACAACGGAAGTGAATCAACATTTATTTCTGAAAAATGTTTAAAACTGCTAGGCCTGAAAAGAAAAAACGCTAGATTTCAAATTAAAGGATTACAAGATTCCAAAATCGCGATGACTAAAGGGTGTATCGAAATAGATTTAGTATCGTTACATGTGACTCCAAGATCAAACTACCAGTTAAAGCATATGTTTTGGAAAAACTAACTGCTCCGTTACCAACGGAAAAAATAAATGAAGCACATTTCTCTCATTTAAAAAATGCCTATTTATCGGATCCGAAATTTTTTATCCCAAACAATATCGATATGATTCTCGGATCTGACTATTTATTTTCTATATTGCTTCCTGGGCAAATTACTTGCTCGCAAAGTTCTTTAATTGCTCAAAATTCAATTTTTGGTTTACTTGTTTCAGGCAAATTAACTGAGAGAATCATCAAATTCAAATTCAGTGTTAAATTTTCATATTAATGGTAAACATATTGACAATCAGTTAAAGCAATTTTGGGAATTAGAAGAAATTCCTAACGTAAAAGATAAAATATTAACTTCTGAGAAGAACAATTTGTGGAAACACATTTTCAAAATACTTATGCATGTAATTCAGATAGACGCTTTGTTGTAAAGCTCCCATTTTATAAATCAAATTCAGAATTGGAAGACTCAAAACCCGCAGCAATTTCTCGCTTATTAGCAATGGAGTGGAAATTTAAAAATAACCCAGATTTTGAAAAATAATACAAAGAATTCATGAAAAAATAAAAATCGCTAGGTCACATGAGTTTAGTAAATTCCAATTCCCATACTTCGGACAAATATCTGATTTATTTACCGCATCACGCCGTTATCAAGCCATCCAGCACTACAACAAAGTTAAGAGTAGTTTTTGTCGCATCTCTCTTGCAAAACGACAAATGGTGCGTCATTAAATTCTCTGCTAGGTGTAGGTCCCAAATTACAAAGGGATATTTTTGAAACATTGCTTAATTTTAGAATTCCTAAAATTGTATTTACAGCGGACATTGAAAAAATGTACCGTCAATTTTAGTAGCTGATGAAGATCAGAAATACCAACAAATTCTCTGGAAAAATAACTAATGAAAACATTCGCACATACAAGCTAAAAACTGTCACCTACGGTTTAGCCTCAGCTTCCTTTTTGGCCACTAGGTGCATTAAGCAATTCGCTCTCGATAATAAAGATAATCCCAACCTCTCCCGAGTTTTACAGGAAGATATTTATATGGATGATTTACTATCAGGATCAGATACGCCAAATAACGCAATCTCCATTTGTAAGGACATTGCTCATGTTTTGAGTACTCGTGGATTTCATTTAAGAAAATGAAATTCTAATTCCACCGAATTTCTCGCTCAATTTTCAGAACATTGTTCTCATGATATACGAGATGAATTTTCCAAAGTATTAAACTTATTTTAGAATTCATCCAACGACACTTTTGGTTTCCAACCATCACTTGAACTTACACCACCACTCACAAAGAGACGTATTTCATCTCAATCTTCCAAAATTTTCGATTCTTTAGGACTTCTTTCACTTTGTACAGTATTCATGAAGATTTTTTATCAAAAACTTTGGCTTACAAACGCAGATTGGAATTCTCCCATTCCACAACAATTAACAGAGGATTGGCTTAGGTTTCAATAGGCATTTAATGAAATCAACTATCTCACTATTCCTAGATGGATCATTCTTACAGCAGACAACACAGTAGAAGTGCATGGTTTTGCAGATGCTTCTTCATTAGCTTATGCTGCTGCAATCTACTGTCGGCAAAAACACAACGGCAAAATAAAGGTTCAACTACTTGTATCAAAAACTAAAGTAGCCCCTGTCAAACAAGTTTCCATTCCTCGATTAGAGTTGTGCGGTGCGCATTTATTATCCAAGTTATTTAACTCGGTCTTACGGGCATTAAAACATTATACATTTGATGTATTCGCTTGGACGGATTCTAAAATAGTTCTCTCCTGGCTGTCTAGTCACCCTCACAAATAGAAAACTTTCGTAGCAAATAGAATATCTGAAATTATGGAAGTTCTACCTACAAAGCATTGGAGACATGTGCCTTCTAAGGAAAGCCCCGGAGATATTACATCCCGAGGTATTGATCCTAAATGCTTACCAGATTGCATGTTATGCTGGCAAGGACCACCCTGGCTAAGGATAGACACTTCTAGTTGGCCCAAGGCCGAATCCGGTTGCGAGGAGGTTTCGAATGAGGTAAAAGTGGAACAAAAATCAGACTCCGTCTTCAATCTGTTTACTCACACATCAAATGATGTAACTCATGATTTATTCGAACACTACTCTTCACTCACCAAAATAATTCGCATTTTTGCTTATTGCCAAATATTTATTAAAAACTGTAAAAAGATTGCATCATCTCAAGGATCATCGATCAGTTCATCCCATATTAATACTACTTCATTTACATTTTCGGAAACCAAAACTGCTGAAGAAACCATCATTCTTTGGGTTCAAGGCATCCACTTTCAGGAAGAAATACAAAGCATTAAGAAACAGATTTCTCTGCCACGCAAAAGTCCATTACGTTCCCTCCATCCATTCATAGATGAACATGGTTTAGTACGGGTAAGAGGAAGATTGCAAAATTCCCAGTTTCGATTCAATTCCAAGCATCCTATCATACTTCCTTCTCAGACCACTATTAGTGAACTCCTTATCAAGAAACAACACATCGCTTATTTACATGCCGGGCCGACTTTGTTAGCTCACGTTCTTAGACAGTCCCATTGGATCGTTGGAAGTAGAAATTAATTAACAAATGTATTAGAAAATGCTTGAAGTGTAACAAATTCAAAACATCCACCACAACACCACAACTGATGGGCAATTCACCAAAACACCATGTCACGCTCTGGAGAGAACTTTCCTTAGTTGCAGTATTGATTATGCTGGTCCTGTACTGATTAAATGCAACAAAGGTTGAGGGACTAAATCTCCAAAGGGTACATTGCTGCTTTATTTGTATTCTTAGCAACTAAAGCTGTTCATATTGAAGCAGTTGGAGATTTAACAACTTATTCCTTCATAGCTGCGCTTCGTCGTTTTAGTGCGCGTCGTGGTGCTCCCCGCCACATTTATAACGACAATGGAACCAATTTTGTTGAAGCTCGTCGAAAACTTGACGAAATACGATAGTCATGGCTTTCTTTACCAACTAATGAAGCCATCTCCTACTACTTATCCAAATCGTTAATAGATTGGCACTTTATTCCACCCTCATCACTACATTTTGGAGGTATTTGGGAAACAGGAATTCGATCCGTCAAATTTCATCTGAAGAGAGCATTGGGAGAAACCATATTAACTTTTGAAGAGTTAACAACCTTGCTCAAACAAATCGAAGGATTACTAAATTCCAAGTCTCTCTCATACGTTAATGAATCTGGCATATAATGCATATCTACACTCACACCTTCACATTTTCTAACAGGTCATGTCCTTCTTTCAGCTCCAGAGGAGCTTCCTTCAACCTCCAACCACAGAAATCGTTGGGAGATGCTACAGAATATCAAACGTGGCTTTTGGAAGCAGTGGAGCTCCGACTTCCTCTCTTCCTTACAACATGGCAAGAAATAGCAGGACGCACAATCAAACTTGAAGGATGATGACATCGTATTGATCAAAGAGGAGGGTCCTCCTGGTACATGGCCAATGGCTCGAGTTCTTCAAGTGCATCCAGGTGACAACGGACTGTTCGAGTTGCAACTGTGAAAACACAAGACTCAGTTCTCAAACAACCGGTGCATAAACTTCACAAACTTCCCATATATCCGAACTAGTTCGGTTATAGGGTGGGAGTATGTTTCCTACACTCTTCACTTAATTGTAACTGAGTGCGCCATACTTTCCCGCTTTCCTACCCCAACGGAAACTTTTGAACCCCGCACCGGGACGATTCTGTGAACTGGAAACCGAACGGACAGACACAAGGTCTTGTCCGCATCAATCCGCAGCACCTTTAAAGGTGTAATTTTCATTTAACCGCATTACTACTTTTAAAAGTGTAAACTTTAACTGTAAATATTTATTTTCTGTAATATAAACATATGTACCATCTCCATCTCTGGCTGTTATTCGAACTCAACCAACAGCAACAGTCAGATTTTTCAAATTATAGTAAAGGGTGTTTTTTAGAGGTATAGAACTTTAAATTGTAATAAAACAACGATGTATTATTCGATTGGCATGAATTTTTTTTATTCGAAAGATAATCTTGTGGCATTACATTTTAAATATGATTTCTGGCATAGGACTGCCACGGCTGGTTCGGATGTAGTCCAATCTGGACGTCCAATTTTCGATGACTTTTTCCAACATTTGTGGCCGTATATCGGCAATAAAACGGCGAATGTTGTCTTCCAAATGGTCAAGCGTTTGTGGCTTATCCGCATAGACCAATGACTTTACATAGCCCCACAGAAAATAGTCTAGCGGTGTTAAATCACAAGATCTTGGAGGCCAATTCACGGGTCCAAAACGTGAAATTAGGCGGTCACCAAACGTGTCTTTCAATAAATCAATTGTGGCACGAGCTGTGTGACATGTTGCGCCGTCTTGTTGGAACCACAGCTCCTGGACATCATGATTGTTCAATTCAGGAATGAAAAAGTTAGTAATCATGGCTCTATACCGATCACCATTGACTGTAACGTTGTGGCCTTCATCGTTTTTGAAGAAGTACGGACCAATGATTCCACCAGCCCATAAAGCGCACCAAACAGTCAGTTTTTCTGGATGTAACGGTGTTTCGACAAACACTTGTGGATTAGCTTCACTCCAAATGCGGCAGTTTTGTTTGTTGACGTAGCCATTCAACCAGAAGTGCGCTTCATCTCTAAACAAAATTCGCTTATGAAACTCGCGAACAACGGCAATCTCGTTTTGGGCCCATTCGACGAATCTACATCTTACTTGATGATTGTTTTGATGAATTGCCAAACCAAACTGAGAATAAATCACTTGACAGCTGTTAAATCGGTCGCCATCTTGGAAAGTAATACCAACTTAAACTTCTATACCTGGAAAAAAACACTCTTTAGAAGGAGGTAGAAGTTCCTACATTAAGTACGCAGATAAGATTGAATAAAGTTGACTTCCGTATATAAAGAGTAAAAGTGGTGTTTGGCCACTGTGTTGAATTAGTAGATTTAAAGCTTCGAATCCACGTTAGATTAGGTTGATATAAATAAGTTACTTGCGCATATTTGCTTAGTAATCATTGTTGAATAGTAAAAGCCGTTAGGTAGCGCTGTTGCAGTGAGACACTTCTATTTAGAAGTAGTCTTGTGGCAACAGTCAGTGCATGTATTTTTCTTAAGATGCAAACACTCGTTTTAGTGAAACATTCTATTGTGAAGTATTCTTATGTCGAAATGCTAATACTTGTGAACTATGTACATTATTACATGTGAACTATTCTAATCATATTGAAATGTTCTTCAGCGTTGAAATATATCCAATTATATCAAATTGAACTTGGACTTATCATTGAATCAATTTTCTTTCAACAGACAGCAGTTCGAAACCGAAACCCTTTAGTCTTAGACTACAATTGTTTACAGTCCGCTAAATTCGTCGCTATTGCTAACATACATAAATTAATGGTCCGATCGCTCGGAGTATCTAAGCATTTAAAGGTTTTCATCAGGTTGTAGAATTCAAAATTTGTGATTTTTTAACGTCTGTTCAGCTTTTGTTGACGGAGTTGAACCATGGTGTGACGTGTGACCGACATTTGGCGTTTTCTTGTTTAGACGATTTGGATTACTCCATTGGTTCCTTCTGTGTGCTTCTCGAATGGTTAGGTCATGTGAGTCAGTTCATTTTGTAAACATATTATCTGAATGCTGTTTGTGTGTGCTTTTAGCTTGTTTTATTTATATAATGCTTAAATATTTTAATGTGATTTATTTCTGTGAAGATTATAACTTAGTGTTCTTTCTGTTTTTTGCATTTGAGTAGTAAAAATCAATGTGATTCGATTCCGAATGTGAAAAGTACTTGTATTACTTATTTTAATTTGATTTAAATATCTATATGAGTGGAATTCTTCTGATCAGTAATTGTTCAAAATTTAAATATGAAATCTAAAGCGTGCTTAAACCAGAAAAAAGCCATTATATCATCACTAACGCGTTTAAAAAATAAAACGTTACAGGATATTAATGAATTGAATTCTACCGAGATCAAAATTAGAAAAAACAGGTTTGATGTAATAAGGGAAGAATTGAAAACCCTTTTTGATAATTTATTTGGCCTTGCTAGGGATGATGAAATTGAGTACTATATTTTAGAAAAACAAGAGCTGCTTGATACATGGGAGGAAATGCTAATTTTATTAGAAAGACGGGTCTCACATCTAAGTAAAACAAATACGAGTACGGAAGTAATTCATACAAGAAATTCTGATTCAACCGAAATTAAACTTCCTACCTTGTCGCTTTCGACATTTTCTGGAGTTATTGATGGATGGTTAACTTTCTCGGATCTGTTTCAAGCAGCCGTTACAAATAATCAAAATTTAACTGGTGCTCAAAAATTACAATATCTCAAAGGGGTTTTAAAAGGAGATGCTCAAAAGAGATAGTTCAATCACTTCCAATAATAGATGGTAATTTTTTCAGATTGCTTGGGATCTTTTAAAGGAAAGATATTTTCATAAGCGTGAAATATTGAGTTCTTTAATGAAAAAACTTATGAATATTACGCCGATAACTTGTGAATCCCATGCTCAAATTCTAAAGTTAGTCGATTCGACTAAAGAATGCGTTCGATTATTGGAGACTTTAGATCTCAAGGTCGAGGGCACAGCACACATAATTCTAATGTTTATCATTCAATTTAAGTTAGACTCAACCAGAAGAGGTTGGTGGGAAAGGTCCTAGATAATGAAAACATTCCTTCGCTCAGCGAGCTTTTACAATTTCTTTCGAATCATGCTAGATCACTTATGACTGAAGGTTATGGAGTTAAAAGAAACATTAGTAACAAGAAAGTAACACTAGTTGCTTCAGGTTTCCAACTGCATTGTTCTTACTGTCAGAGCAATCATAATTTTAATAAATGGGATGCATTTCAAATTCTTTCTGTTCAAAAAAGAGTGAATTTTGTAAAATCGAATAACATTTGTTTCAATTGTTTGACTAAATTTCATAGGAGGTCTGCTTGTAAAAGCACTAATAAGTGTCGAAAATGTGGGAAATCGCATCTCACATTGTTACATTTTATGACTCCTAGTGAGCCAAATTCTTCCATTCCTAGAGATGCTAATAATTCAGTACTTTCAGCTTCAGCGAAAGTGTTTCACTCAGTTGTGTTTGATGCTACTAATACTGATACAGGTCCAAATCCTCCTAATGTAAATAATCCAAGTATAACTTCCTGTTCAGGGTTCGATTCTAATTATCAGGTGTTTCTATGTACTGCACTAGTCAATGTTTGTGATTCTTTTGGTGGAACTCAGTTGTGTCGTGTTCTTCTTGACCCGGGAAGCCAGGCTTGCTTAATTACTAATAGTTGTTTGGAAAGACTTGAATTGCCTAGGAAGCGAACAAATGTGCGCATTTCATGCCTTGGAGCATCAGATACTCGAACTAATGGTATTTCGGAGATTGAGTTTACACCTCATTTTACATCTAATATTTCGTTTGTAACTTCAGTATATGTAGTTAATAAGATTGTAGGTCAACTTCCACATTTCAGTTTAGATTCTTCTTGGTCTGAGCCTTTTAGTGATTTGAAATTAGCTGATCCTACTTTTTTTAAGAGTGGTCCTATCGATATTCTCATTGGTGTAAACATAGCTCTTCCAATGCTAAAGGGTCAATCTCTTTCCCTTGGGGACAATAAACCCTTTGCAGTTCATTCAGATTTAGGGTGGATAGTCGCAGGAAATGTACCTGAAGCTAGCTTATCGACTAGTGAAGAAAGGGCATGTGAAGATTATTTCATAGGTACTCATGTTAGAAATGAGGATGGACGATATGTAGTGCGATTACCATTTCATTCATCACCATCTAAATTAGGAGATTCGAGAGAATCAGCTATTCGAAGATTCAAATCATTAGAACATTTACTAATCAAGAAACCTGCGATTTATTCTCAATATAGAGACTTTATGCAGGAATATTTAACTTTAGGGCATATGGAGCTTGTTCCTAAAAATGACTACGCTAAAAGGGAAGCATATTATCTTCCTCATCACGCGGTTCTACGAGATTCCAGTACAACAAAACTGAGGGTTGTCTTCGATGCATCAGCCAAATCAACATCCGGGTATTCTCTTAATTACATACTAATGGTTGGACCCCGAGTGCAACGAGACGTGTATCCAATTCTGCTTTCCTTCAGAACATTTCAAATAGCTGTGTGTGCAGACTTGGAAAAGATGTTCCGTCAAATAAGGATTTCATCGGAAGGTACCAATTGGCAACGAATTCTATGGAGAGATAATCCAAAGGAGACGGTGAAGGAATATAGGTTAACCACTGTCACGTATGGGACTTCATGTGCACCATATCTTTCCACTCGAACCTTGACTCAACTTGCTTTTGATGAAAGGGAAAGGTATCCTTTGGCTTAATTCACTACACTTCATCATTTTTACGTAGATGATTTACTAAGTGGTGCCGCGACTGAAAAAGAAGCAGTTGAACTCGTCTGGCAACTAAAGGAGATGATGAGAAAAAAGGAGGGTTCAACCTTCGGAAGTAGCAGTCTAACAGTGAAACAGGGATCAAGGAGGTTGCCGAAAATAAAGATCTTAAAAAGATGCAAAATAATGAAGAAATAAAAATCCTTGGGATACAATGGAATCCCAAATCTGATTTCTTCAGTTTCAGTGTTTCATTACAAGAAGAGAGGTGCATTTATTCCAAAACAGATGTTCTTTCTGAAATTGCTCGTGTGTTTGATCCTCTAGGATTTTTATCGCCATGCATTGTTTTTATGAAAATTCTTTTACAAGAGCTATGGAAAATAAATCTAGAATGGGACGAACCAATCCCGGAAGATTTAAATAAACAGTGGACAACCTTCCGAAAGGAACTTCATCTTATCGAGAAAGTGAAAATACCGAGGTGTGTCTTGCTACCTTCATACATTCAACTTGAGATTCATGCCTTTTGCGATTCCTCTGTAAGAGCATACTGTACAACAATTTACCTCAAATGTATCGCATTCGAGTGTATAAGTGTCTCGCTTCTCACTTCTAAAACAAGAGTAGCCCCATTTAAAACTCAATCTTTACCTCGGCTTGAGCTGTGTGCAGCATTGTTGCTGTCTAATGTGTTACAAGTAGTGTTAAGGGAGTTTCCTTTATCTATTCACAGAACCATTGCCTGGACGGATTCGACAATTACTTTAGCTTGGCTAAAAACAGAACCATATCGCTGGCAACCATTTGTCGCCAACAGAGTTTCCAAAATTCAAACAACAATTCCATCAGTTAAATGATGTCATGTTTCGGGAATTGAGAATCCAGCCGATCTCTAGGCACGAGAGGACTCTTACCTCTTCTCAGCTTGTAGCTCATGATCAGTGGATTCAGGGACCTCTCTGGTTAAATCAACCCATGAATGAAACGTCATCTTATAAAATCCCAGAGACTTTCTCCTTTCCGGATAATGCTTTGAAAGAGAAGAGGAGCGTTGTTACATGTGTTGCTAAAATTGTGCCTTTACCAGAATTTATTGACAGAATATCGTCTTTTACAAAGTTAGTTCGTGTCTGTGCCTGGATTTTGAGATTCATAAAAAATAGCCGTTCACCAGTCTCAAGAACTTTTGGTTACTTGAAATCATCGGAACTTCATACTGCAGTTGTTACTAGTGTACGTTTGATTCAACAAGTAGAATTTCCGAATGAATTTAAATGTCTTTTTCAAGGAAACCCTTTACCAAAGGATAACAATTTACTTCCATTGAACTTGTTTTGTGATTCTGAGGCAGTTCTTCGGGTAGGAGGTAGACTTTCGAGGAATACGCGTCTATCATATGACCAAAAACATTCTATGCTTTTGCCCAAAAGTCATGAGTTCACAAGAAAGGTAATAATCTTTTACCACATTACTTATCTTCATGCAAGTCCACAACTGACATTGTCTTTGATAAGACAAAAATTTTGGTTTGTGGATGGTTCGTCATACACTCAAAAAGTGTCTAATTTGCTTCAAGATGAATCTGAGATTTTCTTCTTAATTAATGGGTGATTTACCACCTATCCTATTTCAGCAAATTCGTCCATTCGAAAGTACTGGCTTGGATTTTGCTGGTCCATTAACCACTAAATGTGCTCATAAACGAAGTGTAACAAAATTTAAATCTTACATTTGTCTTTTCATTTGTACTGCTACTAAAGCTGTACATCTTGAACTTGTTTCGGATTTATCGACTGCTGCATTTCTAGCTGCTTTACGCCGTTTCATTGCTAGAAGGTCTTGTCCGAGCAAAATCATCTCGGATAATGGATCCAATTTTAAAGGCGCTTCGAGTCATCTGAGGAAGCTCGTGGATTTATGTCTGCAAGAAGAAGTACAAAATTTTCTTTTTCTCAAAGGAATTGAGTGGTCTTTCATTCCTCCATATACCCCACACTTTGGAGGTTTGTGGGAGTCAGCCATCAAGAGTGCCAAACAATTACTCATAAAGGCAACTAACTCTGTACTTCTTAATTTTGAAGAGTGTTCTACCCTATTGATCCAGATAGAGGCTTGTCTTAACTCAAGACCTCTCATAGAGCTCTCTCCAGATCCGTCCGACTTCAACGCATTGACTCCAGCCCACTTCTTAGAGGGAGGTCCTATTCATTAGTTTCCAGAACCCTCTCAGCCCTCAAGGTCTGTAGGTCTTTCTGAAAGATGGAACCTGATTCACAAAGACTACGTCAGTACTTCTGGGATCGCTGGTCCACAGAGTATTTACATAGACTTCAACCTAGGTCCAAGTGGTGGAGAACTAAGCCAAATCTTCAATTAGGAGATATGGTTATTGTCGAGAAAAAGAAAAACCCTGCTCCATTAAACTGGACTCTTGGTCCAATTAATAAACTATTTTTTGGATCTGACCAAAAGGTACGTGTTGTGAGTGCAAATACCAAATACGGACAATTAACTAGAAATGTGAACAAGATTTATCTTTTACCTAACTCTCAAGAATGTGAACTTTAATTTAATTCTTTTATTCTTATTTTATCATATTATCTGTATTTCATTATTGTGTATTTCGTAACCTCTCCTTTTTGAAACCCTTCTGAGGTTTCAAGGGGGGCGGTATGTTGAATAGTAAAAGCCGTTAGGTAGCGCTGTTGCAGTGAGACACTTCTATTTAGAAGTAGTCTTGTGGCAACAGTCAGTGCATGTATTTTTCTTAAGATGCAAACACTCGTTTCAGTGAAACATTCTATTGTGAAGTATTCTTATGTCGAAATGCTAATACTTGTGAACTATGTACATTATTACATGTGAACTATTCTAATGATATTGAAATGTTCTTCAGCGTTGAAATATATCCAATTATATCAAATTGAACTTGGACTTATCATTGAATCAATTTTCTTTCAACAGACAGCAGTTCGAAACCGAAACCCTTTAGTCTTAGACTACAATTGTTTACCGTCCGCTAAATTCGTCGCTATTGCTACCATACAATCATTACTTTCTCTCTACTACTCCTTTGACATTCATTTTGAGAAATAATTGTTGCTGGTTAGTGTGTTTGTGAGTAAATAAATAATTGTTATTATGGACTCTCTGCTTTCATTTCTGCTACCCCCTTAGGTAGGCAAGACGGGGAGGGAGCAACTTCCGGTGTAAGTCGCTCACAACTTTCTTTACAATTACAGTTCTAATAGTTCTCAGTGAAATGACAATATGTAATAATAATGGCAATTTATTGAATAATTTATGATGTCATAGAGAATTTTTTTAGATAAAATTTCCGTGATGACAAAAAAATGATGAAACTTACTTTTTGAACTTTCCTTGTAAAATATTGTAGAATATAATAAAATTTACAAAAGCTAATTTTTCCAAATGTTTCATTTTCTTTTATATGGATAGATCATAGTCACTCAAAGGTCATTGTTGCTAACTTGTGGCCGTCTTCTCTCCTTTAGGGTTACATAGGCTCGTACTCTGGTGAAACTAAATAAACTAAATGCTCAGAGGCTTCAATTTCCGTTGCCGCTTTGGTTACTTCTGTCACCTGTTTACTATCTGCAGCTGGATTAGGAGTAGGGTGAAAGGAGGAAACAGAAAGCGAGTCTCACTCGTTAAGGAAGAAAGCGTTTCGTTGTTTTTTTACAAGAATTTCAAGAGGAGGTACGAAACTTTGAGAATCAGGACAGCACTTTTACTCGCTTTTCTGGCAGAGAAAACATTCTTCGTAGAGAGAAGGGTTGACGTCTTCTCTTTCTTCTTAAGAATTTAAATCTCCAATCTAGGCAGGAGGGGTACAGCAGGTACTAAACTTACAGGCTAAAAACAAGCAGAGGATTTTCTTGATTTTGCATTTTAAAGTAATTTGTATCACCAAATATGCTTTCTGACTAAACAGGGTTCTTTTGTTATAATGGTTGTTCCTAGTAGTATCTCACAAAAAAATAATCCGTACCAATTAAAAGCTGAACTGGGATCAAAAGTATTGACTTATTTATTTATTTAAAAGGAATGGACACTTTTAAAAACTAATATATAAAGCATGCTAGAAACATGAACAGCAAGATAAAAAATCCCTTACCAAACACAATTTAAGCAATATAAACAGTTAAATAATACCAGTTAAGTAAAATCACTAAAACACAACACACGAAAAATAAGCACTAAAGAATATTGATAATAATAAGTCATGTATATTTTTTCCTCCAATGGAGGTGCGTGTTGCAGACCTAGAACATTCCTTAGAAGCTGGTATCACCATTTAAGCAAAACCGTAGAATTTTTCATTTAAGAACATTAAAAGGCATAATAAAAGTACCATGATCTTCAGAAAAACTAGTTAAAATTTCATAGTAAGAAAATACCTATAAGATGACATGTGATCCACAGTTCCTTACAGATCATGCGATTTACAACCAGAGTAAATGACTCTGGTTGTAATGAGAAGACTTAAATGGCAAAGATTTCAATGGTAAAACCTTGTATTTTGGGCGAGCCCAGAGAAATCCGAAAGAGCTGGAGAGTTAAAACAACGGTTTGAAATGCTTAAGACGGAGCGTATGTTTAGGTAACAAGGTGTTAACTTGTATGTAAAAAAATCGGATGATGCAATTGATGACGAAAGATTAAGAAAAGAATTTGCATCCTTTGGAACCATCACAAGTGCCAAAGTCATGTCTGACAGTAATGGCCACTCTAGAGGGTTTGGCTTTGTCTGCTTCAGCTCGCCAGAAGAAGCAACTAAAACAGTGACTGAAACGAATGGTCGCATTGTAGTTTCCAAGCCACTGCATGTTGCATTAGCACCACGCAAAGAAGATCGTAAAGCTCATTTGGCCTCTCAATGTATGCAGCTGGGACAAATGTTCAATCCTGGTCACGGCACCAAATGATCCGCAGTTCCTACCGATCTTGCGATTTACAACCAGAGTAAATGACTCAACTAAAATTAAAGTTTGATCGTATAGTGGTAATACAATTTTATTTATAATAACGGCATACTGAAACCAACTAAAACAAAGTAAAACGGTACTTATCTGAGTGAGAGGAGGACGGAGGATATCTGGGGTGAGGTGAAAATTCTCGCCTGTGGCGGAGGGGTGTTGGCCAGTAAATCCAAGAAAAGGAAAAAGCAAGCCCCGAGAAATAGCGTGCAAGTGCTTTTAAAGCTAACCACATTACTTCCGAAAGAATCCGCTGCGAATTTATTACTGTACCAATCCAACACTCTGATTTGCCCAACGGCACACTCACAGTCTGCGTAAGAATACAACCTTGTCACAAGAGAGTGCAATAAACTGGGGACGCACCCAAATTCTTTACTAATCCTTAGTTTCCTGTAAACAGGGCAGATGCAAAATTAAAATGGTATCTCAGGGACCGGTCGGCCTCCCATCACATGTGATAAATTTATCCTCAAATAAAGAGAATTGTTTCACAAACTTCTTGCTGGTACAGAAAATTAAATTTTGCTTCACATATCAAAACACTCCATCGAATTATTGATAACTTTATATAAAAAAAATCTGTTGCCGTAAATTTCAACTTCGGAATATCAAAAACTTGGCTCAGATTTGAGGAGGATAAATACAGCGAATAAAAATATTTTTTTCTACACAAAAAGTAAATCACGAACCTAATTTGCACCTTTTCAAGACTTTTCGATTTCTTTTTTGTAATAAGGGTCCCAAATAAGGATACAGCATTCGAGAGGATAACAATAAAATAGAGAACTTTAGGGGCAAGATCATTAGAAAATGCTCCAGTTTTGCTTTTAAATTTTTATATTCTTTATAGACCAAGTCATCCATATGTTCTGTAAAATTTAAGTTTTGTGTGTTAAGATAAGTAAAAGTTATAACATTACCTAACATCTTTAGTTTACTCACTATAAATTGTCAAAGTAGGGAGAGTCCAGATAATATGTTATTCAACTCACACTCCGATTAGAATTCCTTTACCAAACATATAATTTCTACTTTCTCACTAGGTTTAACCTCCGAGAATTCGTGCTCAATTCCGTAGCAGAAGTTTATTAACATTGACCATAAAGCAATATGCGAGCTATTGTTGACAGACCTCGTAATTTTGAACCTCGGTCAAATGACGAGGACAACTGCGCTGGCGTCTCCTTTTTGATCTACCGCACCGTACCAGCCTCGACATATTTAACGTGAATCAGCTCTTCTACACTTAACGTCTTCAGTGGCACTAGGATTCAAACCTGTAACTTGATATCGTCGTTCATGAGTTCGTGACCAGACCACTCAGCTGCCCATCCACAGCTTGACTCTGAGATCTGACATATAAATGACATTCCCTTAGGTCTAAATTCATTTGCTTCAGGTATAACTTTAATTCTTCTGTGATTCTTGTATCCAACTTGAATACATTTTGACAAAGCGTTCTTCCGATATTTAACAGGTGAAAAAATAACAAATGCCTTCGACAACTAATTCTAGACACAGAGCACGTGACTGTATTTTTCACCAACCTTCAGTATAATCATAAAATTTTATACTCTTTTATTTAGTAGCATTTCCCGTGGTTACCTTAATGTTTTCTTCAAATTGGAAAAATGCAATGGTTAAAACAAGTTTGTTTCTCTTATCTATTTGTAGGACACCAACGTACTTTTTTTTTCAAAACCAAACAAAGATGTGAAAGGTTTGCTGTTCTTCCCATTTGCGAAACTTGGGACAAGCACTTGTTATTTTTTTTTCGAAAAATTCTTAATGTCATTTTCTTGAATTTTAGAAGCTCTATAAACTGCTCCACAACTGCTTTGTGTTTCCATCTTTACATTTACCACCAGTTTTTTTTAATCCTTTGACAAATCCCTAGATTTTAAATGCAAAACATTCTTACATCCTAATCTAAATATCTTTCATGTATCTAAATATCTTTTCTCATCTAACACGGCAAACCATTGATCGAAAGATATTTTTTTGATTGCGAACATTTATAACCCCCTGCACCACAAAGTATCACACGCGGGCTTACAGGCTTACATAGAAGTAAGCGTAAAGCACACTTCACAAAGAAGAGAAGGTAAACAACACAAATATCCATGCTTTACCCGGGATTCAACACCCCCCCCCTTCAGCACTGCAGTCAAAGTCACTGACCACTATACCGGATGGGCGGCTGAGGGATATCTTTGTAAAATTAAAAAATAATTTAAAAAATGCATATTTAAAAGTAATAATAAAATGATGTGTTCTACTGGTGTCAAAATGAAATCGTTCTTATAATAATGTTCTTTAATTTTGTTTGAAGCCAGAACGAGTAGCTAATAAATGGAGAAGTGAAACACTCTCATTAGAAAGATTTAACTTGATTTAAAAACACATTAAAATGACGGAAATCGCAGGATGAGAAATCTCGTACATTGAACATAAAATGGAAACTGCAGAACTCGTGCTATGTGCAGTTCTCTCACACGAACACGCAATGGGGGAATAAAGCCCTGTACGAAAGGTCACTGTCAGTGTATCTAAACATTAACATAAAATTCTGTTATGCTCTGATATAGGGTTTTTGTTTCCAGGGTTTTCCCTTCCCGAGAATATCCAGGAAATCCCGGGAATGTAACAGTCGTTTATGAAATTATTGCAAATAAATAAAAATTTCGAAAAGTTTAAGAACATTTTATTTTCAGTTGACATCAATAAATTTATATTAAATAAGTCAACATATAAATTCCAAAATTTATGCTGAACTATACATTCAGCTAAAAATATAGTAGTTATTATTTTTCAATATGTGATTTGAGTAATCTAAAAATAAGTAATCTATATTTTTATCACATAGTCCAGTTCTTTTCTTTGTTACGAATAACCCAGCAGAAAATCCTGATTAGCTGATGTATGAGGAATTCATACAAACCTCACCGAATTTCATGATTGACTATTGATTTTCAATTATTTTTAAGGAATTTCGAATCAATTATATTTCTTATCTTGCTACAAAGAGACAAATACACACACCCACATACTGTAAATGAAAATTTATTTGGTTCTGGAATACGATCACGTAAGTTAAAAATATTAATTCTTGTATTTAAGAGATTTTATTTGTGCAATAAATTTCTTGTTTATGAAATTGCTATATTTTTTTCATAAATAAAATAGATTATTTTTGTAAGAATCATCGCCAAAGTTTGATTTGCAAAAATAAGAAGTAAGAAAAAATTTTTAAATTGCCTTAAAATTTTCTTCCCCCAAACAGTTTGGGAGTTCAATCCCTTCTTTCAACTGTTGATATAAATAAATAGTTGTAATAAATGCATTGCAATCTCTTTTTAAGAATAATTAAATAAATAACATTTTTAAATATAAGCACTTCCATTATCAATGTAAATCAAGATATCAGAACTCCATCAAAATAGTCCTGCTGGTAGATTACGAAATAATGTTCCCTTAAGTTATCCGACTACGTTCGGAACCGTGATTTTAAAAAAGCGCATAAATTGATAATTTTTTCATGATATTTAGTGTCACTTAGATTAGAATACATGCATAAAACTGTTTTAAAGACAGTTAGACAAAAAAAATTTATTTAAATATAATATTTTGGCAAAAAATTAACTTAGGATAATTTTTTTCCAAAAATTCTCCTTTTGTGAAAAATGCTTCTATTATAATAATATTTTGCCTGTATTTAGCTCAGACCTCTGTATAGAGGCTCAAATATGAGTTTTGAAAAATTCACATTATTTTCAGAGTTACCGCCCATTGAAATAATTATCGGCGTTTTTTTCTTAAAACTGCGCCCCTCTGTTGTCGTAAAATATGAATAAACCCACTTCTAAGTTATATACTTCAAAAATTCTATTTGAGTCTCTGTAGAGACGTTTGAGCTATATACAGGCAAAATATTATTCTAATAGAAGCATTTTTCACAAAAGGAGAACATTTGGAAAAATGATTATTCTAAGTTAATTTTTTGCCAAAATATTATATTTAAATAAAAAACTTTTGTCAAAATGTCCTTAAGACAATTTTATGCATATATTCTAATCTAAGTGAAACTAAATATCATGAAAATTATCCATTTATGCGCTTTGCAAAATCACGGTTCCGAACGTAGTCGTATACCTTAAAAACTAAATACTTTTAGTTAATGAAGCTATGTTCGACAGACAGACAAGAAATGATCATTATTTCATGTATTTACCCTTTCTAACGATAAGCTGCAAAAATTCTCCCCAACCCTGCGTGAGCACTACTGTTTTTATTATTACACTCTTACTCTATTAGAAATTCGAACGGTCATTTCTCCTTCCAAGAAATTCGGGGTGGATGATTGAAAAATTGCTACAGTGCGGCCAGCTAGAATTTATATCGGAGGTCGAAACACAAAATCAAGTCAAAACTAGCAACCTTAGATTTTTTCAGTCTCGTGTCGTTCCCGGTAATATAACAAGATACAATTTTTTCATAAATCAAATTCTAAACACACCAATAGAATCTGTCTCATTTTTAACCTAAGATCGTTTGATATAATGAGATAAGCTTTTATACATCGGGATCCGTAACTATGTTTTATTTTGGGTGCAAAATTAGTACGTAATTAAGTATTGATCAGGAATGGACGAAGAGTTATACTTACGATGTGGATGCAATTGTTTATAGTTGTAAGCGCTCTGTTTCTTTTTGTAAATAAATTTTGTTACTGAAATTTTTTACATTTACATTTAACGCTCTTTCTCTATACTCTACCTCTTTTTTAAGAAATGTTCTTGGTCCGGTTACATCATTTTAAATCAGATCTTTATTAAATGTGATGGTCGTAATTCAAGAAGAAAAATGCGTTTAACGCGAAAACGCTTGAGATCGAAATAATACAACGGTCCCGACAAACTAGTGTGTATTTGCTTCCTTAACACTAAGCGAAAATTGCTTAACATGAAACTATTTCCCTTCTGGGATAGGAAGGATATTAAAACTGAACTTGTACTTAATGAGAAGTTTGTGAAACAATTTCTATATTAATGGAATGTCCTACTGTAGCATTAGAAGAATTCGCTGCAGTAGATGATGATAATCTGCGTACAGCCTCAATTATGGCAGCCAAAGACACTTTGTAAGGTATTCGCCCGTGGGTGATGTCTTACTTCTAAGTTATCTTCGTGACCGAGGGGTGTGGGAGTGAAAAAAGAACCAAGCGTTGCCATATTCTTAATATCTCTTTATTCAGATCTTAAATTAAACACTAACAATAATAATATTTCTATTTTAACTTAGCGGATCTGAGGTGAGAAAACGCACAATATGTATTAACAAATAAGAGCGACTTTATAATCACTATATTCCCGCCTATTCCTAATCTCAACTTATACACAGTTCCTAATAGATAACAGAATTTTCCTACCTTAATCTCTTGGTTAATAACAATCCTCTCTAGGATCCTAAATATCTTTTCTTGATCTTGCGTGGAATAGTATTCACCTTGACTTGATTGATTTGTCACGGATAGCTTCACACTCGAATAATGGCTTACTTCTCTTCCTTCAGTTCACGCGCTTAAACTCAGACTAGCATAATCACTTCCCAATAGGTCCTACGCTTACGTTAAACTTCTGTTATTTAAAAGGTTCCTAATTCGCATACTCACGCTTCCCTTCTGGATGTGGTTGGAAAGAATTTGCCTTTTTCGGCCCCAATGAACCAAAAATGAGTTTTTAGTTGAAAACGCGATTAGCTCGTCACGACTTTCGAGCTCTTTCAAAGCTCAAATAATGTCAGTGATGCAGATTCGGACGACGAAAAGGAAATGAATAATGCAGTTTCTGTTCCCACGTCATCCGAAATTGGGAACATCGTGAAAAGCATGCGCAGTTATATAAATGCACATTCCAATGGTCAAATGAATAATAAAATGGACAACATTGAAAATTTGTTGAATATTTGAGGCTGTTTTTTTCTTCTAAAAACTCAATAAATGTTTTGTTTCTCAAAAAAACTCGAAAATTTTGCATTAAATATCAATAAGATTTTATTTCATTGATATTTATTAAATACATATCTATGTAAATAAATTGTACTGTAATAAATTTAATTACATTGAATTTTTTCAATTCTTATACTATTAACTCACACTCTCTATATATTTATTTACTTATTTATTTATCTTGGTGGAATTTTCAATCGTCAATAAAATACACACATTTTAAAGCACTCAACTGAGCCGAAATTTTACATACATGATTATTTTCGATGACAATACAATAAGTTAATTATAATTAAGAAAAATTAATTGCTTAAAACTAATTATTTCAAGAATTACAAACCAGCCACGTTGGCATCATTTTTGGCGGCTTAGCGACCCTTTTAGCGGCCTGTGTCAAAACTCGCTTTTTCTCGCTTTTTAAAGCATTCAGTTGAACTGAAATTTTATAAACACGATTTTTTTTATGACAATACGATACTTTAATGATAATTAATGAAAATTATGATTCTGTCATATGTATATACATATTTATATTAATTGTAACTATTTAGTAAAAAGTAGCTAAATAAAATTTTTCTTTGATCTAAGTAGGAATTGACTTAATTTTTTTTATATTACTTGTTTTTTTATTTCAGTATCCTTTTACACGAACAAATATTTTAGTCCCTTCAATTTCGTGTTAAACGATTTTAAATGTGTTTAAGGAAGGTTAATTCGAACCCAAAGTTTCACCTAAACATTAGTTTTCCTTTAACAGGCATCACGTTCTTTTTAAAGATATTCAAAATAGAACTTGTTATAACTGCTATAGTTAATAATTTTACAATAGGTCATAATAATGATCCTTCAGCAGTTCTAATCTGTGTTGTTAATATTCTTCGTTTAAAGGGTGCGTGTGTTGGGAGGAGAGAGAGACACTACAACACAGCTCTATCTGTGGAATCTTACTCTATTAATTAAAATTTCAATTAGCAAATAAATGCATTTTGAATGAAAATATTTTATGTATAAAATTTTGAAACTATTACAAAATTTCAAGAACAAACTAGAACCACTATAAGAAAGCTTGATTGACACACAATTTGAGCATTCTTAAGCACACAGATACGAAAGACTTCCAAGTTTTTCCTTTTGTACAGCTCTGGTATACAGAGTACTTGGTTTTTTTTTGGATTAGATTTCTTACTTAAAAAGTGTATCCTTATTTTATCACTGAATCTTCCTTACTTGTTCTTAACTTATTTTTATATATACAAAAATTTATTCACATTATTCTTTTATGCATTCTGATCTGAAATTGAGTTATAGATTTATTTCTCTACTTTTATTCAACTTCTTATGCATACGAATATTATTTAATTTCAAATTAGAGTTCGAAAGGAAACAGAAGTTTAATACTTTCAAGAAAGTTAAAGAACAATGTGTTCAGATCCAAGAGATATGACAATGCATCTGTTGAGAGAGAAATCTTTAGTCAAACTTTTTGACAATGCGCAGCTAGTTCTGTTGTAGTTTATGAAAGATGGAAACTTCATTGATGTGCCACGTATTTATATTACTTTTTAATACAATATAAAAGAGAGGCAGGACTGGGAATAGCACCCAATAAACTGATTTCTTTCTACAACAAGAACAATCAGGTATAATTTTCAAAATTTTATTCGTTTCTAACGTTATATTTGCTATGTTTTGAATTAGTATTATCATCATGTTATATTATACTTGTAGTATACTTTTTTTTTCTTTGATTCGTATTTTGCTAGAAATTCCGAATTTGGTTCACATTCCTGTCAAATAGTTAAGTTTAACAGTTTTGGTCTCAAATAATGTTAATGAAAGTTATTTTCTAGAAATGTATATATTTGATAGAACTCATAAATTTATTTTAACATGTAGAAAGATATACTACCTCTTGTCGAAAAAAATTAGATTTTCAAACTTTTGCAAACCCCTTAAAAATGTGAAAAATACATTTAAAGCATTTATTGAAAGGCCTCTTCGTATTGAAGATTAGAATTGATTTATGGTTTTGGTTTTAAAGCTACTCTACTTTTCAATTAAAAATTTAAAAGGGGGGAGTTGAAAAGAATTTTTGAGAGAAGAGAGAACTTTAGATTTCTTATTACCATCACAACATCTATCTTAACACATAGATTTAATGTTTTAACAATAATATACATACAGTTCAGACTTTCAAATTTATTTATTTTACAATCAAATATATTTATGATCTGTCATATTTTTAAATTAATTAATGCTATTTAAAATTATTTCGAGTATTGAGATATTGCTTTTAAATTTAACTTTGTGCGTTATCAAGCCTTACAAAATAAAGCGTTTAAATAGACTAGAAATCCCTAAGAAACACTGAAATGGAGAACACTGGAAAACTAATTGATGGATTGAAATCAAACTTCGAATAAACACGGCGTTACTAGCGATGGACATTGTACCACATTCAAGACAGCGAGGATGACCAGAAAATATTGCAGATATAATTTATTTAGGAAAAAAATCGTGTAGAGTACCTTGGACATTAATTCCTTCATATGATCATGCATTACGTTTCGGTATGGTAACTATACATCATTTCAGTCTAAATGTGATTGCATAGCAAAACAGTAGAATAAGACACTACTGTAGCCGTTATTGGACAAGAGACAATCGAGCAAGCAACTTGAATTTGGCATTCATTTCAATCACAAAAGTAAATATTACCATCTTCATTCATTATTTTTATCATATCGTCTTCTGTTTTGTCGCTTTACAGGATCCATTGGAGACATGGGATCTTTATTTTATAGGGTTTATTTCTCGTACATGTTCTGTTTCAAATCTCTGGTAACAAACAAAAGTCAATTTCTAGAGAAGATTTTTAACTGAAAGAAATATTTTGCAAGAGAATTTCCTTTTATTTAAATGTTACCCAGAGAAGATAGTTAAAAAATATTCAAGCACAAACCGAAAGGGTCTTCTACAAATAATCAAAAAATTAACCTGTATTACAAATAGGAGCTTTAAATGGTGTTAGGAACGATAAGAATCTTACGTTAATCAATTATGGTTTGATAAAAAGAATGAGTTTTTAACTTTTATCAATTCGTTTCCATATCAGTACAAATTTTAATTAGTTAACTGCATTCGAACTTCCTCCAAAAGCAATAAAGCTTAAAGGACGTAAAGGAGAAATAGTAGTAAATTTTGTTCTCTAAAGGAAATGGGGTTCTTCTTTGTCACCGAAAGAAAATAATTTAACCTTTTTTACAGTTACTGTATTTACTCTAATCTAAGCCGCCATTGATTTTATGCCACACCCCCAATCCTCTACACGTTTTTGAGAACAAAAAATTGTGTAAAAGGCGTTCATCCGATACTTAAGAATTTTATTAAAAAATCTTTGATGAAAAACAGTGAGACTTTAGAAACTAATTTATTTTAATAGAAGTGGCGTAATGGAGAATATTAGGGACCCCGTCAAAGTCAGGTTCTGGGTCCCAAGCCGTATTTGGCATCAGACAAGTTTTGGGACCCCGTAGAATCCTGCCCCCTCTTCCTTGATACAGGGTTTGTATGTTACGCATCTTTTCACGAGTATTAAAAACTTCAAGTGCATACATGAATTTATAACTACTTTAACAGTGAGTTTCAAAAGTACGTCGTCACTTCCTACGTCCCAGCCGACATCGGAATGGGTGTCAGCGATGTCATTTTCCCACATGATGCCGTCTTCCGTGCTGTCCAATGTATTTGTTATGCAACAATTTTTAAATTAATGCATTACAAAAGAATGATTAGAGACAAGTAAAATATTATGGCAAATACTTTTCATTTCGTTTACGCCATCGACATATATTTCTTTCCTCCGTGTAAAATTTTCACAGTTGCAAATGCTCTGCTTCCGTTTTTCTTTTCTTTTTTTTCTTGGTGTATTAAATTGCCACATTTTTTATACTTGCCTCGTAGTGAACTCGTCTTAATGCTATTATCATTATGTTTGACGTTAAGGTAATTAAAAGAAAGCGTATACAAAAAGAAAACTTTCCTAAATAGGAGCAGACAACGATGTTTAGGATAGACTGATTATCAAAGATAAACTAAGGAATGGGATAAATCCACGATGCTAGTGACCAGAAAGGGTGGTAACATTTTTCGTTTAGAAAGGAATGGAAACTCAATTTTCCCCATTCAAAAATGATTTGCCTTCGATTCTAAGCCCATTTTCAGTAGCATTAACAGTGGAAAAAATGTGTGTCTTAGATTCAAAGTAATTCAAGTATGGTTTTGATATGTTACAAATAATGATTCCTGCTTTCACCAATAGTGAACATTAATTTGAAAGCATACTGTACTAATGAAAGTTTTACTTGCAAAATTTTATCTGAATGATGTTTTATAAAACTACGCATAGACCTTTGATCACCCGTATCATAACGGGGTTAAATGTCTCTTAAGTTGCTGACGTCATTGGATCAGGAATCTTACAAATTGTGTTCATTATTAGAATTATAATTTTTGTGTTTAACATTCTTATATTCATTTTATTAAAGTTTTGACACATGAGTCATACTTAGAATATGTATGTAATAAAACCTCAACTTCTCAATATAATTCATTTTCTTTAAGTATTAATTACTTTTGAATTCTTCTACGTTTCAATTTCTATCTATTGAAAACAACGAACTAAATATCATTCAAAGATAGTTCCCGAAATTAAAATCAGCTATAATCACAATGTAATCGGAATGTAATCCGAGTTTTTGATTTAATGATTTCTTTTGTTTGTAGGAAAAATGAAAGTCATGCATATTTTCCTATTCACTCTCATTCTTGCCGGAGTGTTGTGTAAGTAAACATTTCTATAATCAGCTGCGAAGGACTAATTTACTTATTCATTATTTTTTAATAAATTTATGTTTTTGTTGACAATTTCTAAAATTTAATCTTTATATGAAAATAGAATTGCGCGCATTAAGAGGGTCCGGCACTTTCACAGAGGCCAATATTAATTGCATTTCTCAGAAACTACCAACTTTTTATGGATAAACGTTTTGCAGTAGATTATTTGTACTATCAATTACACTCTAAATAATGGTTTTGTCATTTTGTTATTATGATTTTTTTAAATTGTCCAATTTTTTCCCTTAAAATTCAGTTTTAAAAAGTCACATATATATATATATATATATATATATAACAAGGTTTTCAAGATATATCTAATTCCCCCTTTATTAAAATGTGTAAACATGTTAAAAGTCTTCTCACTGAAAATTTGAGGATTATATGGTAAGTAGTGTTTGTGAGAAAAAGTTACTTAAAGTAAAGAATATTACACTTGGAAAAAACATGCTTCTAATAAAAAATTTTTTTAATGTTTTGAGCATTTACTTTTTTTAGTACTTTCCATCATATTAAGCTTTTTTTTACTCCCTGCTCATTCAAAAGAATCTTCTAATTTTCTCTTTTAGTTATATTTTCAACGATTTTGCCATTTTTGGGGATCCAGAGATGCTTTCGTTGGGCTACATAAATCCTACGCATATCAAGTTTTTTAAGCATAATTCAAAGATATAAGTTTGTTCAATATCCCAATGTTTTAAGATCATTAATTTTGCTATATGACTCCTATCGATCTGTGTAATAACAATATTTTTAGAGTTTTTAATTCCACAAATATGTATATCTTGGAATCACTGACCATATTATGTTATTAACTGACTCATTTGGGTTCGGAGTCTTTCCATGTAAACATTTTCCATAGGATCACCTAGATCTTTTATAATTGGCTCTATTTATTCCATTAGCACGTGTGTATATGTTTAGGATCACATAGTGTCTTTTGTTACACGGAGCTTCTGTTTTTTTAAATTTCATCCATGAACATATACCCGCTGGACACAGTCCATATTGAAGGCTCTCGTTTGAAGTCAGAAGATGAAAATAAAGAGCCCAAATAGCAGTTTTCGAGCTGTATAGATCATTGATATTATTTTTAATAGCTATACTATAATATCTTAGAATTTTTTATATTAAAATGTCAGTGAGTCGATTACGACACCTTAGGCTTTTTCTATCACTTACCTTTTTTTCCCCCTGTTTCGCTTTTAATATCCAAAAGACGTGTACCCATACACTTTTGGATAAGACCAATATATTCTAATTTTTCCACTTGAACATCATATGAATTCGCACTCATCGGAAACTTATGCAAGGGGAAACACACACAGAGGTGTACCTAGCAGATCTCATTTGAAACACGTCTAGGAATAGCATCGTTTAAAAAATAAATAAAAGTACTTCTAACCACATCGTATTTCCTCATATAATATATAATTTTAAACCGAAATGCTTGAACTTTTTTTCGAAAAATCATGGGCCAGACCACCATTTTTTGCTGTTAATGTAAGCCGCGTTCACAATAATTACAATCCAT
The DNA here is from genome assembly GCA_019973935.1 of Trichonephila clavipes. Classification (NCBI taxonomy): domain Eukaryota; kingdom Metazoa; phylum Arthropoda; class Arachnida; order Araneae; family Nephilidae; genus Trichonephila; species Trichonephila clavipes. The sequence goes on from BMAU01015228.1 coordinate 101,767, forward strand.
CCTCAATTTTTAATTAAATCCTGTATCTTTATCACGACTAGCAATGGATCATGCCTTCGAAATTTTAAAAGCATTGATTCTTTTAGTTTGATTTTGGAAATTGTTTAACACTCTTAGCAAATGGTACTCGGTTAGAATACTTTGGGGGAGCTTAATTAGGAGCTAATGGGGTCATTTTCACTTACTTAACCATAACTGAATGCAGTAGAAATAAATTTTTTCTGTTAATTTGTTGTTTGAAAAAAGCTTCATTTATCGATATAAAGTATTTCCACATTTTTAAGCAATTTGAATAAATGTTTCATATTAAGAAATTATAAAATTAGAGACAAATAGAAATGCTGAGTTGTTCATAGCATTTCGTTCAACCACTAATTGTATTTTCAATCTTTCCCCGAACAATATTTTCAGTCTTGAGATTTTTTAGTTAGACTATTGCTTAAATTATATATTTGTGATGTATTCTTAAATGCTTTGCTCATTTTCAAAAAAGAATCAATAGAAACCTCACAAAACCTCTCTATGAACGTTCTTTTTACTGTATAATACAGTTTTTGTATAAATAAATCTTTAAATGGATTACCATTGATTCAAAATGTATGTTGTTAGGAAATATTTGCCAATTTAAAAAAAACAGAGATTCTTAATTTAATAAGTATTTAAAACATAAAACTCTACCACACTTTGCTTTGCACTAGCCTTTACCCACACACTTCTCAGGATATTGCATGATACTGTATGGTAATATACTGTTATTAGACTATTGACATTTAAGTCCCAGCATTAAGTTTCCAATTCCATTGAGAAACATCCTCATATCTCTCACCTCTTGAGTTGAAAAGGAAAAAACTTGAATTTCTTAAACAGAAGTACTCGTATAATTATGTTATACACTCTCGTATCTCTACCAGCCCAAAGTCGAACTCCAAAAAACTCTTTATAAAGGATTTCTATTAAACAAAAGAAACATGTTTACCAAATTTCTTAGGGCTAAAATTTATCGAAAATATAAAACTTGCAGTGTTTAATTTTTTCTTGTTGCAGTTTATTTATCCGCCACTTGAATATTAAATTCTTTATTGGTGTTTTTTTCGTAATTTTTCCAAAAGGTGTAGGCTCCAAAATGTTGCAAGCCCCATGCTTGCGTTCGAGAACATAACTTAATGGAAACAAATTTAAAGCTTTCGAGTAATTAATAACATATCTCATTGTGGAATGTAGTTAAAGTATTTCTTTCTTTGCAGCGGTATCTTGGTCCGCCGATTGTGAAGGCGTGCCCTGCGATGTAGTTTGCGATGTTGGTGGCAAAGAATTGTTTCCTGAATGCGCGTGTGACTGTCCTGCTTCAAAAAGAAGGTTGGTCTCTTTCCTCAATTCATTTCGAAAATATTCTTATCATTGAATGAAAAACTAATCCATTGGTCGAACACAGGGTTCTGATCGAAGGATAAAAGATTCAAATCTTATTCTTCCTTAGTAGTAGGTGTGGTAATTAAAATATGCCGGAGCATTAAAGATAAACGTTTGCATTCCTCAACAAAAGAAATTGCACTGACGTTTTTATAGCACCTTCATTAAAGTATGCCTTTAAACTACTTCAAAGCAAGTAATAGTTTATTCAGTGTAAAATTGCATACGATTATCAGAAGACAGTCAAGCCAATGGGTTTTGATGAATTTTAGTATTCTATCAGAGATCATAAGATACTGCACAGAACTTATTCGCGCTCACTGAATGGAAACGAAAGGAGAAGAAGCTTCCGAAGCACAGGGCTTCTCAGTCATCGCGCCCCCTTCCCTACAATAACAATGGACTCTAAAGGTGCAATACAGCTTTAATTGTAAACCGTACAAATTATTAAGAAAAGTAATAAATTTTATGTATAAATTTATGGCATGCCCATAGAGCCATTGGTAATTATTATACTTGTTCTTAACTCAGTATGTTGTCATATCCCCCCCCCATGGTGAACATCCCTTTGAGTATCAGCGCGAGGTGTAAGATTAACGGAAGAACTCGGATCAAACATTATTTGAATATGGCTTGATTAAGATATTTAACTTAATCGTTTAACAAATTAAATTATAATAATATATGTGAGAGAATCTACGATGGCAAAACACACAATTTATAAAATACCGAATTAATCTAACCCGGACCACTATCAATTACTGACTCGCCTATTTTCAATTCTAATACTATCACTATTATTAAATAGTCAATCCTACCTTGCTGTAGTCTGAAGAAGCCATCACAGCAATCTTAGATGAAGGCGTGTAATTATTCGAGTGCAATGGTATGCACCTTGACTCAATGTATCTCTATAACGTATAACTTGTGTTAGTCGCCACGTAACCTTTTCTAAAACTTCTTCACGCTTGAACCACGGATTATGTTTACATTCTTCAAATTGACATCCCACTTAATCTAAGTTCTGATATTTAAAAGCTTCCTAATTTTCATCTTTCTTTCACGCTTCAATTCTTGGATTTGGTTGGAAAAGAGTTGCCATTAATTCTGGCCCTAAAGAATCCAAAGGACATGTTAAAGAAAAGACGCGTGAGCCCGTCACACTGTTAAATTAATGATGAAACACATTGTGTCATACTGATACATTTTTAAGTGTATTATGTCAATGTAAATATGTATTTTACTTTTTTATTATGTCAGAATGTATTTTGTTTCGCTTACTTTTAGTAAATTAATAATTTTTTTTAAATAATTTTTTTGTTTTCAACTTTTCGATATTCTCGCGCCCCCTTGCAGGGTTATCACGCCCCACAGTTTGAGAAACGCTGCCCTCAGTATGAAGTCATTTGATCTGCAACGTTGAAGAAAAGGAATTCGAAAAGCATATCTTTAAACTTTGTTTGGAGGATAGTATCTTCGCGTAAACTCATTGAAAATTTGTCAGAAATGCTGATTTTTTTTCACTTTTATAATCTTAAGCGGCACCAAAAAATTCCTCTTTTATGAAACTGTATAAAAAATTCCTAAAATATTCAGTTGGTAATTCTTCACAAAAATTATACATTCTGAAAGTGAATTACTTGGAAAGAAATTTAGTCAAAATAATCAGTTGAACTTGTTGTAAAATATTTATATGCATACCGGGTGACCCAAAATTACGTTAAAACTTCGAAAAATTCATAAATTATAATAAAGTGCTAGAAAGCGCTTCCAAAGAAGCCGGATTTTTGTAATAGCCAAAACATTTTTTATTAAAAAAATCCCCTGCCAGTGAGAGATTCCGCAGAATTACTCCAATTAATCTTCCAATAAAAGACCGTGATACACGGGGATTTCTCATTCGATTTCCGAATGTTATCTTTACCCGATCGAACTTCGTTGCTAAAGTTGTTCCTTACTACATATTCTATCATTCGTAAGGTGTCGTAATTCACATTCCAACATGTTATCTGCACCTGTAAAGGGTTCTGTGAATCTCCTTAGGTATGCTGTACAGTGTAATTTGTGCATATGGAGAAATTGTAAGTAATTTGTGCAAGGATAAATTAATGGAGCGTATTGTGAATGTGCTCGTTGTGTTTCGGGTGGATAGCACCATTCTTAAAAGGAATTTTTGAGCTGCTAAAAAAATTGACTTCAGTTTTTAGTTTTTTCTTATGGTCGTACTTATTTATTTCAAATCTTCCTTTCCTAAGAAATTTTTAAGTTGTGGCTTACTCGGCGTATACCTACATATCGATCATCGTTTTGATTTTAATGATATAGAGGATATGATTTTAGTACTTAGAAATGTCTACATTAAATATTCATTAAATAAATTGATAAATTATGATAATTTTAATACTATTATACAATTTGTTTTGAAAGAAAATTACATATTTCATAATAACTATTATTATCAACAAATAAATGGTCTGCTACAAGGTGGCCCAGCAAGTAATAGTCTGGCTAATATTTATTTACGCTATTAGGAGAATGAAAAAATTGATACAGACTCTTGTTACTTTTTTAGATACATAGATGATTTAATTATTTTCAGCAATAAAGTTGACTTTACTCCTAATTTAAAGTATTATACACTCTACTTGAAATTAATAAAAAACCAATTGAAATTTAGAGTCAGCAAACTTCCTAGATCTCCAATTAAAAGTGGAAAATAATATGCTAAAAAGTAATATTTTTGATAAAAGAGACTCTTTTGATTTTGATGTTGTAAAAATGCCATATTGGAATAGTTCCCTTCACATTTCAATTTTTAAAAATATTATTCTAAATTAATAAAAAGAAATAAAGATTTAGTATCTGAAGAAGTTTTACAAATTAATAATTATAAAAAATTCTTTCAAAGTTGTCTAGACTATAATTATCCAGCTAATTTTATATATAAATATGTGACTTCAATATTATAGCTATTTAATTATTATTATTTAATATATTCAGTTCCATTTAGTTTATAGTATATTATTCTTAATTTTCTTATAAGTTTAGTTACTAATAACATACATAGATGGCGCCATTATTTTTAGTTATGCTGTTTTTTTTGTGCTTGGCGTAAGTATACTCTAGGAATCGGAATACATTGGGTAAGATTTTAGTTTTTTCGCACATTTTCATTATTATTACTAATGGTCTTAATCATTATTAACCTCTATTGCAAATATTTTTGTTTATACATTTTTATATTTGTCTATTTCGTCCGGACTTCCTATAGTAATTTAATTTTCCAATTTAATTAATTTAATTAATTTTCCAATTGAATCTAATTTATTCATCCACGTGGGTTTTTGGGCCTTTGCCTTGTATTTTCTCCTATGCTATTATGTCGAAAGTTTCCGCTGAAGGGGAAGGTTGAGATCTCGCAAAACACTGTTTAACCCTGTTTCACTGTCCTAAGCCAGTGACAGCTCGGGAAACCATAATAGTTTTTCCACTCTAGCTATATTTCTCTTTTTTGGTTTGTAATGGTTCCATGTTCTTGGTTCTTTCGGTTTGTTCTTAAGATGTTTTAGAATTTATTAGTCTTCTTTTTAATTTATTTACTGCTATATATATATATATATATGTGTGTGTATATATATATATATATATATATAATATATGTATAGATATATATACTATGGTGGCCAAAATTTTAGACACTTTTAAAAGTTGTCAGGTTTTTTAAGCTTGTATTCTGATAAAAACTGTTACCTTGCACAAAATACAAAGCATTTTATATTATCTTTAAAAATTTAATAATGACTTCAATAAAAAAACAATCGTATGATCGTACTTGTTTAAAAAAATTCTTCCTTTCTTGAGACTCAATTGGTAATTATGTACATATCGATCCTCATTTCATTTTAGATTTTAATTGATTACTAGTCTAATAAATTAATTATATTTATGTATACATATATACGACAACAAGCGAATGCAGAAATCTATATTTACTCATCAAGATTCCAAGTGAAATTAATATAAGTATGTTTCTTTTTTTTAATTAAAATATATAAAATTGCTATTTGTTTTTTTTTTCATGATACTCTGTAGCTTTTAAAGTTAAAGACATTTTCTTTAATAATTATATTCCGTACGATTAAATGATTTCTTTTCCTTCTTAGGAGCAGCAAACTAGAAGATGAAAATGAAGAAGAAAGAAAATCTAAGGGAAAAAAAGCTAAAAAATTAACAAAAAAAATGGCAACAAGTCTTTTTAAAATGTTGGGGAAAACATTAGTTCCAATAGCAATAGAGAAAGTAATAGAAAGTCAAACAAGATAGAATCACCGCAGACCAACTAAACGAATGGTTGTTTCCCCGGCAAAAACGTCGCTGTTGTTGAGCAACTTCTACATTGATGTATAGAAATAGAATGTACGCTTTAATTGTTTGAAGAAATAAAGAAATATTAATTCAATTATAAGATGAGCATCGTAAAAAAGAAAAAAAACTGAATGTTGTGTTCTTTAGTTATTTAAAAATAAATTTTTAACCGTACAATAAAAATTAAAAGTAATGATTATTTAAAATCAAGGGGTTAGTTATGATTTTAATATTACAATAATCAAAATAAAGTCTTGAAATTAGACACATTTCTTGTGTCATAAAAAATAAATTTTAAAGTTTTAATTTGGAAAATATGTGGGATGTACTGTGTAATAATATTTGAATTCTGGAATACTCAGATTTCATATTTTAATTACAATTTCAAAAAAAAAACTCAGAGAAATCTAAGCACCAACAGCCGAACTTTTAATATTTCGTCTCACATATTTTTTGTTTATATTTTCTTTTTCGTCTTTTGTAGGAAATAGATTCTTATACTTGACAAAAACGGTTAAATCTCTCTCATCGGTTCAAGGAAGCAGAAACACAACTAGTCATCTTGTATAGATATCTGCAATGAGAAGGAGTCTTTTCATCTTTCAAGTGGAAATTCTTTTTACTGATACAGCAAAATTATATGCAACGAGCTGAGATCAGAAAGTGTTTCTATTTTTCTGTTCCGAAACAGAGGCTTCCTTCAGAATTTGCAAACGGTAGTCAACGCAAATATATGTTCTAGATACGGAATCTCCTGATTTAATCCGAAATCGCAGTCGTCAGGTCACTCTGCGAGACACATTGCGACTTCTAGCAACGTTAGCTTATGACAAACACATTTCCATCCCTTCGACTCTCTGCTACCTTAATGAATTGAGTAAAGGACTTATATATCCTAGACATTAGACTCTCCGGATATTGTCTATGAAATTACCAAAGACTGTTGCAGATTAGCAAGCAACGTACTCATGAAACTGCGAAATTTCATTTTTCCACATTTTTTTCAACTCCTATATAAATGACTACTTCCTTTAAGTAAAGGTATTGAAATCGTTTTGTTTTTTACGAAATTGTTCTTAAAATTATTTACTTTGATTCAAATAAACAGGGAATTGTTCTGCTACGGATAGTTTTTTTAACAGCGAGCTTCGAGAAACACTCTGTGCCATAAATCTTTTGATAACATGAAATATTTTGTAACATATTCACACACACACACACACACATATATATATATAAATTACTGTTAAATATTAAACCAACCCCCTGGAAGTCAGAAGAAGGTAAAATTCTAAAAATTAGATATTAGAGCATAGAACATGATACCTATTACAAGAATATGAAAAAGTCAATAGAACATGAATGCATAAATATCATGTTTTTTAAAAGCTGTTTCAAAATTAGGGCTGCAATACAGGAGTAAAAGACGTGTATGTTGTATTACATGATATGATATATCATATATGTGCATTCTCACTGTTAACAATAATAGGAATTTCATAAATAAAGAATACAGACATAAAATTAAAAGAAAGGAAATAGCAGTTACATTTTGAAATTGCGCAAGTGGTTTGAAAAAAAAAACTGGTGGCAGTTTTTAGTAAGTTAGTTTTTAGTCAGTGGCTTAGTAAGGCACCTACCTGTAAGGTATTAAAATATTTTTCTTCGGGGAGCAGAAACAAAAATATAGGATTTAGTTTTTTTAACGTAGGAAAAGGAATCAATTGTGTAGCTTAGAAAAATGGTAATCAAATATGTTAGAGCAGTATTGCGAATCAGAAAATATTTAAGTTACACAAGTCACAAAATGTTTATTTGAAGAACGAGTTACATATTTATTCTGATTTCCACTGTTTTCTCTGTGGGTGGAAATTTCAATGTGTATGGGTAAACATAAGAAATTGAATCATTATAACACTCTCCACCAAACTGTTAGAGAATTCTTAAGGGTTAAATTCAGAGCTTCGGGTACTTCTCATAGCAACCAATTGATAGGGAGCTGAAAAATTTTAAAGTTATCTTCCAGGTTCGATTTAAATCATTTAAAACTCCACTCTGAAGAGTTAAATTCAGATCTTCGGGTACTTCTCATAGCAACCAATTGATAGGGAGCTGAAAAATTTTAAAGTTATCTTCCAGGTTCGATTTAAATCATTTGAAACTCCACACAAATCATAAGAAATTAATTCTTTACTTAAAATTCTACTAGTTTTATTAAAACAAAGACACATATCTGGTCTATGTATGAGAGGAGCGATGAGAGACGTCTTCACGCTATTGTATACGTATGGATTTCTGTTGTCTGGTCTACTCTCCTGATTCCTTCGAGCAACCTCTTTTAAACTCGGGCATGTCACACCCAAGTGACCCACAAGGCTCTTTACCGTGTGGTGCATTGTAGTTTTAATTGGATGATGGTACCCGTGCACTAATACAGAAGAAAACTTTTATGGGTTCCTTGACCCATGTTATTCCCAAAATTCTCCCCTTGAAGAATTTAACGATTTCCTGTCAACAAGGGTTTCAAAATCTACGAAGGGACCATAAACAGCTAAAGCAGCTTCCCTTCATTCCTCCCCTCTTCCAGACTCACAATCATTAAAAAAAAAAAAAAAAAAGAAAATTTTGACAGAGATAAAACATGGCCATGCAGAAGAAAAATGTCCGGTGAGTGCTGTCTTTGGAAATTGAAGAAAAAAGGCCGGCTAGCGCTGTCCATAGATGTTGTAGAAATCCAGTGTGAGTGCTGTCCATGGAAGTTGAAGAAGCATAAGAAAAAAACTGCGGCCTTGGGAGAATGAACAGCAGAAGGCAATCATGGGTGGGGGATTTGCTATAATGAAATAATCCCTATTATGCTGGAAGTGAAATCCGTGTTGAGGAAATGGATGATGTTAACCCTCTCGCTGCGCACCCCGCGATTTCCGCGGGAAAAGTACACGTAGCACTACGCAGCGAGAGGGTTAACGGAGATGAAGAGCAGATGGCCCTCGAAACCGACGTCAACCAGCTTGTCCTCTGCCAAAAAGAAAAAAAAATTCTCCAAAAAGAGATTGGGCAAAAAAAAATGTGATAAATAACTGATAAACAAAATGACCGCTGTCACATCTGAGGCGACTCCCAATGCTCACTCTCCTCCTTCAAGACGACCAGTAACTAAAAATTGATAAGTGAATAAAGGGGAAAAAATTGAATGAATTTAAAAAAACTAACACATCATCATCAATTTTAGTCAAAATTAGGAATTAATATCAAACTAACGAAAAACATCTTATTATCCTTCGAGGCGAATAAGGTTTCACTGACAGGAAACATAACGAGCAAAAAAAAAATCATCTAAATTTCTTGAAATGTGGGCCATCGCAAAACTTACACCAAAATAACATGTAAATGTAACACAATAGCATATGATTACACCAAAGGAGCAAAATAGAAATATCAGCATACAAGTTTAAAATAAAAATAAAAGCAAAAAAAATTTGAGTCAAACAATATAACAATATTCGCCACACATGTAGAAATAATTTTAAATAATATTTTCGTGAAAAATGTAGTAACTGCATATATAGCGCTTACTGCGACTTTTCTGAATTAAATGTTGGAATTGCCAGTAAGGGTAAGCTGCCTGATTTAGACGCCTTCGATAGCGGACAAATTGCCTGATTTAGACGCCTTCGATAGCGGACAAATTGCAGGTGCGCCACGCATGAGGCATTCAATTTCCGAAATCTTCAGACAACTAGGATTTTCAAGGTCGACAGTGTCTAGAGTATACCAAGAATACATAGATAGTGGGCAAAAAGCATGGTAAGAAACGGCTCAAGCATATTGTTTGTAGCCAGCGAAGCTAAACATTAGCTCAAACTATCACCCAGTTGAATGGAGGTGCCAGTCGTACAATCAGTAACTGGACTGTGCAACGCTCGCTTCACTCTATGGGTTTCGGGAGCCGTCGACCTACAAGAGAACCATTGTTCAATGCTCACCATCGGGTTGCACGTTTTGCCTGGGTAAGAGAGCACAGAGACTGGAGTGTAGAGGACTGGAAACGAGTAACATGGAGTGCTGAGTCTAGATTTAGACTACTTAATGCCGACGGGAGGCTGAGAATATAATGTCAGGCTGTTCAACTGTTAGGGGCTTGGACGGATATTTATCCTTCCAAGGAATTCGGGGTAAATGATCGAAAAATTGCATCAGTGAGGTCATTTAAAATTTATATCGGAGGTCGAAATTCACAATCAAGTCATAACTAGCAACCTCGGATTGTTTCAGTGTCGTGTCGTTTCCGGTAATATAAAAAGTATGGAAATCTTACGAATTCTCTGTAACTAGAGTAAAAACCGTAGTTATAAAGCTCATATAGAGAAAGAAGTACTTACCTGTCGTAACAACTTAAAGCGCATATTTTTAGAAGCACAAAAAATCTTATAGAGAGAAATCTTGCCTGTGTGTCAAATTTAGTGCTCCAGGTATTTCTCATAGAACCCAACGTTTCTAAATCGTTTCTAAATCCAAAAGTATTTTTACTCTCCCAGCTTTATCCTCAGAGGAAAATAAAACATTTTAATTTTTAATAAATAGTCGAATTAAAATATTCTGAATGCGATGGACTAAAACTATCATGGTCTCTTGTTGCTCGGAATTTGATTTGAGTTCCTGTTCTTTTGTGCAAAATAATTGCATGCGTAAATAATTCTTGCAGTCTTTGCAATAAAGTTAAATTTTGCAATTTCTTCCTATATCAGATTTTAAACACATCAATATAATCTATCTTCCTTTTTTAACCATACATCGTTTGATATAGCGAGATAAGCTTTTACATAAATGTTTAAATCTCTCTCGTAAGTTCAAGGAAGCAGACATACAACTGTGCATCTTGTATAGATATCTGCAATGGGAAGGAGTCTTTTCACCTTTAAAGTGAAAACTCTTTCTACTGATACAGCAAAATTATTTGCAACGAGCTGAGGTCAAGAAGTGTTTCTTTTCTTTCTGTCCGAAACAGAGGGTTTAATCAAATTTGCAAATGGTTGTCGACGCAAATATATGTTCTAGACACGGAATGTCCTAATTTAATCTGACCCCGCAGTCGTCAGATCACTCCGCAAGACACATTGCAACTCCTGGCAACGTTAGCTTGTGACAACCCCGGTTCCATCCTTCCGATTTTCTGCTACCTTAACGAATTAGGTAAAGGACCTATATCCTAGACATTGTTAGAATCTCCTGATATTGTCTATGAAATTACTAACAACTATTGCATATCAGCAATCAACGTACTCACATGAATTGGGAAAGTTTTAATTTTGCACATTTTCTCCCATTCCTATTTAAATGTCTAATTCCTTAAAGTAAATGCATTGAAATCGTTTTTTTAGTTATTGACCTCCAAATTCATTACCATCAATCACATAAACTAGGATTTTTTGTGCTACTGATATTTTCTTAATGGTGAGCTTCGGAAAGCACACTGTACCATAATTTTTGTGATAACATGAAATAGTTTATACAGTATTTACACTCACACTATATAAAAGTACTGTTAAATTTTAAATCAATCGTGGAAGTCAGAAGGAGGTAAAATTCTAAATATTAGATATTAGAACATAGAACATAAAACCTATTAAAAGAATATGAAAAAGTCAATAGAACAGGAATGTATAAATATCATCTACACTATTAAAATTCGTAGGTAAGCAAACGTATCTATGTGACTATGCGTGTATGGGACCATATCTTCTCACGAACCGCACTACACAGAAACTCACCGAAAGTACCAAAAAAAAATGGGAATGATCCAATAAGTTAAAAAGATATTAATTAAAAACCTTAAAACGCATAATTAGGGCCATTTTTCACCGCCAGGGGCCAAGTTAAAAAAAATTAGGAACTTCTTTTTTTCCGACGTTTTTAAAACGCGATCTAATTTTTTTCATGAGACTCAGACAAAAAATAATTACAGAATCGGAAAGATCATTTACTTTTGCCATTTTTTCACGATTTTTTTAAAATGAGTCAAAATCGATACGTTTCTATGAGTATGATTTCTAAATCATTCCGCTTGCGTTTTCTTTCGCGCTAATGAAAAAAATATTTTACACTAAAAAAGTTCATGCTTTTCACTTTTAGAATCAGACATTTAAAAAATTAAATATGTTAAATACTTTTTTTTTACAATTTTTTCAAAAAAATGCTCAAAATTTTATTTAAATACTTAATAACTTCTTTATTTATAAAAATAATCTCACGAAAATTTTTTCCCGTTTGTAGAACAATATTATACGTAATCCGTACAAAGATTGATAAAATATCTTAAGAATTACGGGTTTTTTTAAAAAAAAATTGTGCTTTTCATTTTTTTCCCTTTCTGTGAAAAATATGTAAGCATTATATTTTTTTAAGTTATTTGTTTAAAAACTACCGTTGTTTGCAATCGATATATGAAGTTTGAAGGCATTAACTTAAAAATGAAGCATTAAAAAAATAATTACTTAAATGATAACAGCGATTTTGATAAACGCAAGCACACAAACAACTGTTATGCATTTACACCAGCGTTTCTCAAACTGTGGGGCGCGCCCCCTTGGGGGCGTTATAACTCTACAAGGGGGGCCACGAGCCTAATGAAAAGGGGAAAATAAAATATTATTTTAAAAAACTTACCAGTTTACTGAAAGCAAACAAACAAAAATACATTCTGACATAATAAAAAATAGAATACACATTTAGACTGATATAATACACTTATAAAAGTATCAGTACTGCATAATGTATTTCATAATTAATTGAACAATACTAAGCTAAGAATAAGTATAATAATTACCACCAGGGTTATGTCACTATAAAAAAATAATACTTATCTTGATAATGTGTGCGGTTTCTAATGAATCGCTTCACTGCCGGTTCAAAGTGATGCTCCCCACTGCCACCGTTTTCCACGTAGACGTGCTCATATGATGTATTGGGGGGGGGGAAGGAATAAAAATAAGCAAATCCTCCGAAATACATCCTTCGCAAACACTGTCCTTTTATTGTATTCCAAAGCCTGCGGAATATTAAAAGTGCACAGAAAAGATCGTACTTTTGACAGACGTATATATACGTCCGGGGAAAAGAACATTTTAGCTGAGCGAGACGTTTATATTCTCAGGTGACACTTAAGAGATTTAAACCCTATTGTAGATATAGCATCAAAGTATCGTATTATTGAATTCAATCCATTGTCATTGTGTGGAGGGGGACGCGATGGAAATTATGTTTGAATATTGGGCCGCAAGTATTGAAAGTTTGAGACACTCCAAATAACATCTGAGTGCTTTACGCATGTGCGTAGGACGCATTGATAGTTAATGAATCACATCGATGGTTGGACTTTTATTCTGAAGCTAAAACCTTTAAAATTTTTCTGGAATTTGGTCATTTGGAACATTTCTATTTTAGTTGCATTAAATTGTCAAATCTACAACGGTTCATTGGTTTTGTGGTGTGTTTTACCCCAATTTTCTATCTATCGTTCATGGATGACATAGTATAATATGGTTTGAAATAATATAACTTTGTAATACATTTTTTATTTACATAACAATTCTTTAATCAACATTTCTTAAATTTGAAACAAATGAACAAAACATAATTAACACATTATTTAATGAAATAGCTGCATATTGTCCTTAAAAATACAAAAACTGACAATCTTTCATTTTTTCAACAAAAAGGGATGCTGAAATTAATTTTCACATGCAAGGGGACAGCATAAATTTTAATAAACAAGAACAATTTCAACGTTTCTTTCCAGAGTTCAGCTAAGAAGAATAATACTGGAGATACCGAATTTTCTCAATTTGTCACACTGTCAGGACGTTTTCACCTACGTTCAACATTTAACTGCCTCTTATTCAGATTTTGAACCAGGTTTTAGAATGCTTTGACTATGGTAATACCACAATAGGAAATGAATTCATACGGTCACATTACAATAGTAACTGATCATAATAAGCACTAACGAAGATCTTAAAGTTTAGAAATGGATCTCTGCAATTTTGGCTTTAAAAGGTCAAACATTATTTGTCCCGAATTATAGAATATCGTGAGGAAGTTTTTAATTGCTTTTCCTTGTGTGAAGGAGTTACAGCGAGGTTGCCAATCACCAAAACAAAAGAAAGGAAAAAAAAACTGGACACTACTAACATGGGAGATTTAAAGTTGAACCTGATAAGGTTGATATTAAATGTTCAAAATTTCTTATTGAAGCACCAAGTTTATTAAAACAATTTGTTTATTGTTTAGTTATTTTATTTAACAGTTTTATTTATTAATTAACTTTAAATTTAATTAATTAGCCTGTGCTTTTTAAATTTTAAACACTAGACTTCATTACAGTTAGAAATTTAATTCTTTTAAAGTAAGAGTAAGAGTACCAGTTGTGTCAAAAAGACATTTAAGTTGATAAATTTGCAAAAATCCAACATTAATTAAGCAGAAGTCTATCCCAAACCGAAACATGTGGCAAGGGGTCTATGAGACAAAAAAGTTTGGGAACCTCTGATGTATACTATTTTGCTATGTTCGCGATTCCTGAACATATAGTGGAAACAATTTTAAAAATTGCTAGTAAATACTGAAAAACCGCTATTTAAACTTATGAATACCTATATTGTGTGTGTTGTGGCTAATGCCACCTGTCTGACGTAGTCAGGACGAGGCCCACGAAATTCATCGTGGCAAGGGGCTGGAAGTACGTCTGTTGTTGGCCTAGGTCTTGAGCTCCATACAGGTGAAAGTACGTTTCAGCTCGGAGAAATTCTCCGAAGGAACGATTGATGGCACCACCACCTATCTCCACCTCCACAATTTTGCCATCGGACTGGATGGGAGGGAAATATTCTCCATTCCCCTGCACTCGTGACTCAGCCCACAAGACTTTCGGACCCACTGATTTAATGAGCACGTTCTCCGTGTGCACTCGGAGGGTATTTGGTGGCATCGGGCATCGAACCCAGGCCTTCCGGTCTGGAGTCCGATGCCCTAACCACTAGGCTACCCACGGCCATCGTATTAAAAAATTGTACAAATGGCTCAAAATGCCGATATTGCAATCCCTACCCTCAACTATTTTCCATCGTAATCCTCTATCCTGACGTTGTATTTTGCCATTGTTTGCAAAAGTTTCAAATTTTTTTTACTCCTACAAAAACACGAAAAAGAATCCCAAGCCACTCTGGGTAGTGTTTAAAGATACCATCTCTCTCTCTCTCTCTGCTTAGTTTTCTTATTTTGCATAAAACAAATGAGATAGATCGGACTTGATTAAATAATTACATAAAACATATTTTTTGTTATGTTTAATTTTTAAAAAAAAAACACGAGTAGCTTTCAACAAATTTCTCGAAAATGTGTTAGTTTCTTAACTTTTGAAAACTAGTGTAAAATTACAACACAAATATAATCTCAGGATGGAAAAAAAATGTTTCGAAATGTTCATGTTTTTTTCCTCATTGAAAATATAAAACTTATTTTCATGATTAATGATAGATTTCCTTTCCAAATATTTATTTATGTAAAAAAGTTTTAGGTCCTTCAAACTTCAATTTCATCTTATTACAATGGCGCCCAACGTGGGGCGCCATTGTAAGAGGCCCACGCCCCTCTCGCGAGTACGTAGATGTTTGGGGGGAAAGGAAGAAACATTCGACATGATTCAAATCTAATCCATTTATTTCAACTCAAAGAACAGACAAAATTTCAACTAATAATCTTAAGAGAAGGTCTCAATAAAAATCATGGAAGTGGAACAACGACAGTAACACGTAAGTGATTAGTCGACTAACAAACTGGATCCTTCTTTTAATTCATGATATAACTTTTTATCTAATTTATTTTATATATAATCTTAATTCAATCTTAGTGAACAATCATCACTTTAATGTTTCCTTCTATTAATATTCAAAGCTCTATAGTTCAAATATTATACCTTTAATATTGTCACGGAGTTCGAAAGAAGTACACAGTTCAATTAAACAAACAATTAGATTTATTCTAACGCTGGGAGCTCTATACAACACTGGACTGAGAACATCCCCAACTGGCGATGAACTCTGCTTTTATACACTTCGGAATATTCGAGAAATACCCAGTATGCACACTAAAGAATGATCTGGATTCATCTAGAACCTACAGAAACAATACATTAAAAACGAGAACAAAATTCCAGTCTTTGGATAAATCTGCCGGGGCCGGGATTCGAACCCGAGACCTGAGGAAGTTCAGTCCAACGCTCTGCCAACTCGGCTATCGGGACTTGTAGCAAATTATGCGTGCGGCATTGCTCCCCTCGAAAAAGAAGACAGCGCCCCGCTGTCATTTTGTTCAAGGGTCTTTATTCTTGAACAAGTGATGGGTCCTTTGTATGATTCTTTGGGAGGAATATCCTCGGTTTCGATTTGCTCGGCGGGATCATGGTACGGTTTCATACGCAGTACATGGACAACTTCTCTTAGTTTTCTTTTTCGTGAAGCAGGATCAAAATCTTGTACTGCGTAAGTCACGGCTGATAAACGGCGTAGAACCTGATACGGTCCGAAATACCTTCTTAAGAGTTTTTCGGAGAGACCGACTTTTCTCACTGGAGTATAAACCCATACGAGATCTCCGGGAGCGTAGGACACCATTTGGTGTTTGGAATCGTAACGTCGACGATCTTTGTCTTGAGCTCTCAGAGTGTGCACTCGGGCTAGATGTCGTGATTCTTCGGCTCTGGCTGCTATCTTGGTGATGTTATTGTCATCAAAATCGTTAGGACAGAATGGTAGCATTGTATCTAGTGTCGTTTCCGCTTCACGACCATGAAGTAAATAGAACGGCGTAAAACCTGTGGTCTCTTGTTTAGCGGTATTATAAGCGAAGGTTACAAATGGTAGAATTTCATCCCAATTTTTCTGCTCTACATCCACATACATTGACAACATGTCGGCCAAGGTCTTATTGAAGCGCTCCGTCAGTCCATTTGTTTGGGGATGATACGCCGTTGTGAAACGATGATCAATGTTACACAAGTCGACGAGAGAGGAAACAAGTCTGGATCGAAAGACGGCTCCACGATCTGTGATAATTACTCGAGGAGCTCCATGCCTGAGGACAATTTCTTCAAGTAAGAACTTCGCTATTTCGGCGACTTCGGCTGTCGGCAAGGCTTTTGTTATTGCATATCGCGTTGAGTAATCCGTGCAGACTATTATCCATTTGTTTCCATGAGCAGACTTTGGAAATCTCCCAAGGAGATCAATTCCAATGCGATGGAAAGGAGCTATAGCTGGAGGGATGGGAACTAAACGTCCAGGTGGTCGTTGAGGAACGGATTTTCTCCTTTGGCACTCCCGACAATGCATGACATACCGAACGACATTTCGGTACATTCCCGGCCAGTAAAATCTCTTGCGAATCCTGTCATAAGTTTTCGCGAAACCAAGGTGTCCTGCGGTGGGGGCGTCATGAAAGTGCCTTAGTATGTCTGCTCGTAGATGTTTAGGAATGACTGGTAACCACAACTTTCCATCTGGATCAAAATTCTTCCTGCAAAGGATACCGTCGATGAATCTGAATTCTTCGTTTTTGGATGAGTTGCTCAAAAGTTTTAATTTCGCAAGGTCTTGATCTTTTTCTGTTCCATCGCAAGGTTCATACTCGTCGTGACTGCTAAAAATTTGTCTGGTGTTTCTGTTTCCTCTTCCACTGGATTTCTCGAAAGAGCGTCGGCGTCACTATGCTTCTTACTGGTTTTATATTTTACGTCAAAATCATGCTCTTGAAGTCGGAGGGCCCATCTGGCAAGCCTTCCTGAAGGATCCTTTAAATTCATGAGCCAGTACAAGGAATGATGGTCAGTTACAACAGTAAAGTGTTTTCCGAATATGTACGGCCGGAATTTGTTGGTAGCCCATACGATGGCAAGACATTCCCTTTCTGTGGTGGAATAATTCTTTTCGGCTTTTGTCAGAGTTCTAGAAGCGTATGCTATAACTTTCTCGACATTATTCTGAATTTGTACTAGGACAGCTCCGATGCCGTACCCGCTTGCATCAGTATGGATTTCTGTAGAAGCTCTTTCGTCGTACATCCCCAATACTGGATCCGAAGTAAGTGCTTTCTTAAGACTGTGAAATGCTTCCACCTCTTCAGGACCCCAATGAAACTCCACGCCACTTTTCAGCAACGACTGCAAAGGTTCGGCGAGATAACAGAAACCTTTAATAAATCTTCTAAAGTATGAACAAAGGCCAAGAAAACTTCGTATGTCATGTATATTCTTTGGAGTGGGAAAATTTCTTACGGCTTTTATTTTGTCGGGATCGGGACGAACGCCATTACTAGATACAAGATGGCCTAGAATCTTTACTTCTTGGGCAGCAAAAAGACACTTCTTTGAATTTAATTTAAGACCAGCTTCCTGAAGACATTTTAGAACAAGTCTTAATCGTATAAGATGGTCTTTAAAAGTTTCTGAGAACACTATTATGTCATCTAGGTAACAAAGACACATAGTCCATTTAAAATGGCGTAGGAAATTGTCCATCATTCTCTCGAAGGTCGCAGGTGCATTACAGAGACCAAACGACATGACTTTAAACTCGTATAAGCCTTCGGGGGTAATAAATGCCGTCTTTTCACGATCCGCTTCGTCTATTTCTATTTGCCAATAACCAGATCGGAGATCCATGGAAGAAAAGAACTTGGCACCTTTCAGACAGTCGAGCGTATCGTCAATACGAGGCAGAGGATAAACGTCTTTTTTCGTGATGCTATTCAGCTTGCGATAATCGACGCAAAAACGCCAACTACCGTCTTTTTTTCTTACGAGCACAACGGGTGATGACCAAGAACTTTCAGAGGGTTGGACGATACCTTCATCAAGCATTTTCTGAACCTCTTCATGAATGATGCGTCTTTCAGTCGGCGAGACTCTGTAGGCTCGTTGGTTGATTGGAGCATGATCACCAGTAAAAATCCTGTGTTTCACATTCGTCTTCGCGGCTGTCGACTTGTCGGTCTTCGTGAAAAGCCCAGAAAATTTCCGCAGTAGTTCGGATAGCTTGTTTCTCTGTTCGTCACTTAACTCGGGTGACATCATTAACGAACAATTCATCTGTGACTCGAAGTTTCTTGCTGGTCATCCAAGCAACCCGATGTGTCGGAAATAACACATAGATGCCCTTCATTTAGTGGTTCAGCTTGGCCTATGCACATTACTCTAGGGATGATTTGGTTTCGAAACTACAGGTTGGTAACCCAGACATCACTTTTTCCGTTACGATATGTGGATACCATGGACGGTGTAGCAATATTTTTCTCGAAGAGCAAATGTTTGCTGCCATCTAGAACTACATTTATGTCTCCTCGGGTTTGATATCCTGATACTGTTATTCTAGTTAAAGAATGCGGCTTAAGTGTATAGTCTCTGGTGGCATACAAATTCCAGGCGTCAGGCGCTGTGGAGTCTCGACAGATGTCTTCTAGAACAAGTTCATTTTGTCCACAGTCTATAACGGCTTGAGACGCCTCTAAAAAGTCCCATCCTAGGATGACGTCATGGCTACAATGTGATAAAACAATAAATTCAAAAGGCAGTTCTCGATTGTTTATACGGACACGTAAAACACATTTCCCTATCGGCCGAACAAAATTTCCATCCGCAACTTTCAGCATAACGCTCTTGGCATCAGCGAACAGAACTTTCTTTAAAAATCGGCGATACTTAACGGATATGACAGAAAACGATGCCCCAGAATCTACTAGAGCACGTATCGGCTTCTTATCTATTATTACGTCTAGTTGGTTACCAGTCATCTTGGTGGTCGACGGAGGATTTCAGTACACGCGGCCTCACCTCCTTGGAAGGTCGCTCTCCTTTAGTTTTCCTCGCTCCTACGGCCTGGCGACTGACTGGATCGGCGATATGGCGACGGGGATCTGTAACGACGTATTGGGGATCGGCCTCTTGTGGGACTTGGCGTAAAACGGCGAGAAGAGTTTGGTCGGCGTATTTCTTCTTCAGTGCCAACGTCGTCGAAGTTCCGTCGGCGGTTTCGAGAGTTGTCAAAGACAGCCTTTCTCTCTCGGCAGTAGCGCATTACATGTCCAGGACGTCCGCAGTGGAAACAAACAGGTCTGTTGTCAGCCGTTCTCCACACATCTGTTTTTCTTGGTTCAGGTGGGAATTTCTGAACAGGAGCTCTGTATTTCCTGGTTACAGCGGCGTATGTTGGTCGTGGTCTAGTTTCTGTAGGTTTTGTTGACACTGGGGCCAAAACCCTTTCAACTTCGTCTTGAACGATCTCTTCTAAGGATTGGGGATCGGAGTCCAAAGATTCTTGCGTCTGGTTAACTAGTCGATGGACTTCTTCTCGTACGATTGTGCGAATAAGAGAGACCAAATCAGTCTCATCCGTCAGGGATGCAACCGGTACGACGTTTGGAAGCCTTTCAAATTTCAGTCGACCAACTCTCTTCTGCTTCATATCTTCGATATAGTTGCACCATTTGATAAAACTTGCTGTGTCGTTGATTTCTCTCGTCAACAGGGCCTGATAAATATCCTCAGCAACACCTTTCATTAGGTTTGACACTTTTTCGTCTTCTTCCATCAGAGGATTTACCTCTTGGCAAAGTCCTAATACACCTTGTATGTAGGACTGTGTACTCTCGCCTGAACGCTGTGTGTGTGTGTGTGTGTGGTGTGGGCTCGGCATTTTAGTTGTTCTTCTGCCCTTCTGGTATATTTTTGACGGTCACCGAAAAGTCCACTTAGTCCATTTTTAAACGCTTCCCAGGAATCTAAGGCGTCTTCGTTGTTGACATACCACTGTCTCGCAGTACCGTCAAGAAAGAAATAAACGTTAGCCAGGCACATCATGTCATCCCACTTGTTAAAGTTGACTACTCGATCGTACTCTTTAAGCCATTTGAGAGGGTCTTCCCCAGGCGCGCCTCGGAAGGTCGATGGGCTCCTCCATTGCTGTAACGAAGGTGTTACTACAGCGGGCTTGGCTTCTTGCTCGGTCGGCATTTTTGTCCTCTTCCTACTATTTTCTTTTAATAGTCCGAATTCGGGGGATAATCCTCTTAACCGGAGGCTCCTGCGAAGGTTGTCGCTATTATCCACGTTTGACGTAATTGTACCCCGCGCCTCCACCAAGCTTGTCACGGAGTTCGAAAGAAGTACACAGTTCAATTAAACAAACAATTAGATTTATTCTAATGCTGGGAGCTCGATACAACACTGGACTGAGAACATCCCCAACTGGCGATGAACTCTGCTTTTATACACTTCGGAATATTCGAGAAATACCCAGTATGCACTCTAAAGAATGATCTGGATTCATCTAGAACCTAGAGAAACAATACATTAAAAACGAGAACAAAATTCCAGTCTTTGGATAAATCTGCCGGGGCCGGGATTCGAACCCGAGACCTGAGGAAGTTCAGTCCAACGCTCTGCCAACTCGGCTATCGGGACTTGTAGCAAATTATGCGTGCGGCAATATCCGTCTCACCTGTCTAGGGTATATCTCCGCTTCTTCTCCTCCTAAAGCTAGAAAACCTCGCCTATTTATATTAAGTTTGTGAAAGTCCCCTTGGACCTCACTTTGAGAACGAGAATAAATTGGAGTCATATAAGAACCAGTAGCCATTTTTATAAATAACTTTCTTTATTTGGTTATCTTTCCCAAATAGAATCAAATACTTTTAATAACAAATAAATAGAATTAGCTATATGAGGATTAAAAAGGGATTTCCTTTAAATTAACTTAAATATTTAATGATCCAATTAATTAACAATTAGAATATCGATCACGCAGAGATTACCACGATAAGAGATCCCAGAATTATATTTTATAATGTTCCTATTGAACATTTAACTTTAATCTCACTCCTAATATACAGCTTTAATGAGACTTTAATTATAAATCAATATTTACCACACTGACTCTCAACTCTTCCTGAGATTAAATTATCCACCAAGAAATCTTCAATTATAAATCTAACTTCACTATTATAACTTTCTGCTTCAATCTCACTCTCCTACTGTCTCCCACTTTACTATTCCGTTTGACTTAAATACTTTATCTAATCTGCATAACAAGGAATCCAGTCCTCTTTTTGAAGCTGATTGGAAATAGGTAGGGAATTAAATTTCCCTAAAAAAGACGACTCAGAAGGTTAGTGATAAAGTTCCGTATAGATTTGTCACAAGTTAAATTACATATCACTATTAACTTCTTACGAAGGGCTGGTTGTGATTAACGCGAATTGATAGCCCAAAGATTTCCCAAGAGGATTAGTTGGAAGGTCGCGTATAGATCCGTCACACCTTAGTATAGCGTTTCTCAAACTGTGGGGTGAACCCCCTTGGGGACGTGACAACTCTGCAAAGGGGGGCGAGAGTATATTGAAAAGTTGAAAACAAAAGATTATTTTTAAAAAAATTATTACTTAACACTTATAAATGTATCAATGATACACAATGTATTTTAAATATAATTTAACAATACTAAGTTAAGAATAAGTTTATTCATTACCAGTAACCCCATGGGCTTTTCATATATATTATTACAAACAAAAATCAACACTTATCTTGATAATTTGCACGGTTTATAAATAATCCCTTGACTGCCAGTTAAAAGTTATGCGATTCGCTTTCCAATGCCAAATTTTCACGTAGGCGTGCGTATGGGGTGTATGGGGGAGGCAGGGGAAGAGGAATCAAGAAGCAACTAATCTGATATAAGTGATGCCTTCGTAATCACTGTCAATGTCTTTTTATTGTATTCCAAAGCCGTCGGGACAATTTTATGGATAGCATTTCACAGAAAAGATCGTACTTCAGAAAGACGTATATATACGTCCGAGGATATAAACACTTTGGCTTAGCGAGACGTTTATATACACGAAGGGCACTTAAGAGGTTAAAGTTGTATATCGTAGTTTTAGCATCAAAGCATAGTATTATTGAATGCAATACATGAGGGGGGCGCGATGAAAATTATGATTAAATATTGAATCGCGAATATTGCAACTTTGAGAAACACTGCCTTAGTAGGTATATTCACCTTGTAACGCGCACGTATTTTTATGAAGGGACCTGAAATGTATAAGCGCAATCCTTTTATCTTTTGAAATGTTGGCAAGGTGTATGAGTAGATAATAAAAGCATGAAATGAAATTCAACCTGATATAATTCTAAATAAATTTTTAAAAAGTGTAACATATCTAACAATCTATACGGAACGGAAGATGATTATTTATGCATTGATCCGAGTAACAGTGATCGAGTCAAGATAAAACTGAGAATTCGATGATGTGACTGAAAATTTAACGTAAGACGAATATAGCGAACGTTTTATGTTATACAATAATAAAAGTACATAAGGCAAGTCATTTAATTTAAATACAGTTTTCTGTTATAAATACAGAAATCTGATTTTTTATTCTCATGTTTTCATTATTTTTAAAGATTTTACTTTTATGTCCGGCGCATAACGGGAGCCTATAAATTTCCATATCTTGTTTTTCATTCCCTAGTATTAGTTCCAACTCTCCTTATACATATACTGCACCATCCATTTTTTATATTCTAAACCCTATTACAATTTTAATTTCCTATATGTCCTTCAATATCTGGTTATTCTACAATCTCAATTTTTTTCGGTTTTGCTTAATGAATGTTCATCTCTCATTAGTAGAGAATTTAGACCATATATATATGTGTGTGTGTGTGTGTGTGGGTGGGTGTGAGTGTGTGTGTGGGTGGATGTGGGTTTGTGTGTGCAAGCATAATTAAATTAAATTAAAAATTAAATTACCTATCTAGTACTTAACTCATACTTTTCATTTTATCTTCAAGTATCAAACTAATAACTCATTTACTTCTTCTGAACATATGGCCTAGCCAATAAACATGTCTGATTCCAGATCGTTAGATTTAATAGCCCTATATATCAGCATTAACTATCAAGAACAATCATAAAATCCACGATACTTACCGCATTTGTGTTTTAAGTGTTAACCCACTTAAAACACCCCGTGGCGTACTTTTCCCTCTCTGCTCTTACCATCAGAAGAGATTTAGAAATGATTGAATAGAGTTCCTTTTTAAAATTAAGTCTGATTCAAAACATGTTATATATATATATATATATATATATATATGTACTAGCTGGTGTAACCGTTCTTCGCACGGGTGAATTGAAAAATTAAACAATACAGGTTGAAGGATAAAGAACTTTTTAATGAGTTAATTTTACGTGAATTACAAGTTGAACAAAAAAGCCTTTTTGCATATCTCAGCTGAACAAAAAAACTAGTTTGTTAAATTTTAAGTTTGTAGTTCTAATTGCTGATAAAAAGGGGTTTTTTTTTATTTATAACACCCCGTAACTCTCTCGTGGGTCGATTTTTGAAAACACCCTCCTAAACTGATCTCCGTTCAACAAAAGTAACGCATTGTTACACATGTGTGTGTAACACATTGTGTAATTAACGCTTAAAATAGTATAAGTAATTCACACATATCTTGATATTTAATACTTTAATACTATTTCCTGTTGTATTTAATAGAGTTTACTCCTTGAGAATCGATGTTCATATAAATCCCCCGGTGTGAAACTATTATGAAGAGCGAAATTTTAAAAAAACGTTAACAAAAATGCGTTACGCGAGTTTATGTGTGCGCATGCCCTAAATCTCTGTTGGGAGAAAGAAGAGAGGAAGAGTTTCTACTTTTTCTTCTTTTTAAAGTTTCGATCTTTTTTTTTTCTTTTGAAAATGAGACAAAAAATAATTACAGAATCAGAAAGATCACTTAGTTCGCCACAATACGGTATAAATTTTGTTGTTGTTGTTATTGCACGCCCCCATTGGTCAGCAGTGCTAGACCAGGTCCATGACATCGTACACTTTCAGAAAGTGCAACATCAGCAAAAGAACGTCTGCTAAGGCCCTAGGCACTCGAGGATGTGAGGCAACGATTTTCAAAATAACAAAACTTTGTATTTTTCACGATATTTTCAAAATGAGCCAATATTGATGCGTTTTTATGAAAAGAATTTTTCAATCATTCTGTACGAATTTCTTACCATTGCAACGCATCGAAATTCTGTAATAAAGAAGTTCATGCTTTATTCTTTCAGAATCTGGGATTTAAAATATAAAGTGCCAAAAAAATTTATTTTTTATGATTTTTCAAAAAATACTCAAGATTTTAACTAGACATTAAATAACTTCGTTAAATAATCTTCTCTTCTTTAACTTCTTGAAAATAATCACAAGGAACTTTTTTTCCAAGCATCAAAAGTAGTTATCCGTGTTTTGTTCAAAGATTGAAAAAAATAACTAAATTACGGATTTAAGAAATGTTTTTGTGTTTTTCATCTAATACCCTTTTTTACAAAAAATCATTATAGCAGTTTTTATTTCTTACATTTTTATTTAATAATAAACATTATTTGTTATTTATGTGGGAAATTTGTAAGGTATATTTTAAAAACTAAGCTCTCAAAAAAATTAAAACTTTAAAAAATATTCGCAAACTATGTGTACTAGCGTTTTAGCATAATTTTTAGCCACACTTCATGCCTTAGCCCTTTTGACTATAGCAACTGAAAATCACCAAATATGGCGGGATGTGAAGCTGATCGCGCAAAAGAAAGAGCTGCCAGAGAGAAGCTTCATGAACTCAGTACGATTGACACTGGAGGGTTACCATACGAAATTATTTTCGTCGTAAATAAGCATTATATAACTGCCAAAATCGACGCTGCTGATGGTTAAGGCAATGGGACTGTAGGTAAGTTAACCCACGTTGAATTGGATGATCAAAATAGAGTCCTGCGGGTTTGGCTCCTATTCTCAAACGGCGTTGGTGTTAAAGAACGAGGGAAAGTGGCTGGTTATGCAAATGCAAAATGAATCGGTAGAGAAATGGTTCCTATCAACCATAGATCTGCAACTGTTCCTTTCAACCGAAATAGATCGATTCTTGCTAAAAGGAATAATTTCCCATTGAAACCAGTCTGCTCCTTGACAATTCTCAAATCGCAAGGAGGGACATTGGATGAAATTGTTTACAAATACAGCTAGGCACATTCACAACCTTTGGTCTACGTAGCCTTATCCAGGGTCACGGCTCAAGAAGGACTTCGTTTTGTACCTACTAATGGGTGTCAATGTTTTTACTACGGCGGACGAAGCAACGAAGCAATGCTTTCATTACAAAATGAGTTTACTAGGTTTTCTACTGTTCATCTCACTCCAATTGATCAAATTATGATCAATAAAATGAATGGAGGAATATGGTTCTCTTCTCTCTCAACTGCCAAACTGTCTTGGCATATACACATGATCTCCGTAATAATAATGTGCAAAAAGCACACATTTTGATGCTATCAATGAGGAATGAGGCTTCGCAATGAGGAATTAGTTGAAATTGAAAATTTTAAACTCATAACAGCATGGAAGAGATTTTTTTGTAAGAAAAAGTACATTAATCAAACTAAATCTAATTTGGGAGATAATGTGCCACGAGATGCCCTTTACCTAACGTTAAACCTATTGTTGCCGCCACAGTTTATATTTCTGTCTATCAGAATGTTGCTACATTATAGATATATCCACGAGACATTATTAGCAGTTACAGAAAGTAGTTCTAAGCTACTGGGAAAACAGTATCATGCACTTCTCCACACGTACTTGGGGGCGATTTCAATATCGATTTCGATAAAGATGAAGAATTGGGATTAGTATAATTTTTAAATCAGAGTTTAATTTGGGTTTTGTTTCTGGTAAAACACGGGGGTGACTAGGTATGGTACAACCATTGACGCGCGATGTTTTCACGATTCGTAAATCACCCATCTACCGACGTTCACGTATCATCCTTTAGTTACTTCAAGTCTCTTGTCACAGTGATTAATAATGGCGAGAGAACGTAATTAATACTCTCATTGATATTAATAGTGAAGTCAATCAACCTTCTTAAAATGTACTCCCGTACAATGTGAGTAACATATATTTATGTAACATAACTCCTGCATGTTATTTTATATACATATTATTTTACCGAATCAATATAAAAAATGCGAATAGAATGAAGAAAATACATACATGATTTTAGTATTATATGAGATGCGTTTATTTACCCTCTGTTTGCGTACTGTATAACCAAAGACAGCCATACTTAACTACAGTCGTGCGTCGGCACCGACACACGCATTTTTTAATGTTAAAATTGTATTATTTGCAAACAACGCCGTTCCTTACATTATAATGGCGACTCAATGGAAACATAGCAAAATGTTGGTGATAGGGTCAAGTTGGCATCATTTTTGGCGACTATGTTCGCAACTTGGTGATTGATTGAATGGTACAGCGCCTCCTGTTGAGGTGTTGCAACAAAGAGGATACCACAAAAATCTTCTCCACAAAACAATACATATGCATGCCTATTTTTGTAGGAATAGGTTGAATAGTGTTGGAGTGAAACGATTTCATATATCAGACTTACATTTGTATATAGATAGATAGATAACCTTTCTCTTGTTCAAATTTTCAACCATTAATAAAATATTTTTTCTTCATTCACTCAAGTTCAAATACATTTTTTAAACTTGTAGTAGATAGCATTTGATGTTAATACAGTTTTTCAAATATTAATTCATTAACTCTTTTTAATTAATGAATAAATAGTAACAAGGAAAGATAATAGTCCGACTATAAAAGGAAAATCGTTAGTTGTGTTCCTGTTGTGCAATGGACGGCGCGTTGGACTTTTAATCCAAAGGTCGCGGGTTCGAATCCCACCAGGGATGGCCTGATTTCTGAGAATGTGATTTCTTTTTATCATACTATTTTATTGGAATAATTAAATTTAATTAACGAATAATTAGTAATTTAATTAACAAAAAAATTTGTCCAACACCCTATGGAAAATTACAAGAAAAATCGCTTTCTATTTTGCCATTTATTATTGCTATTCTGTTATATGTATATACATATTTATATTAATTGTAATTATTTGTCAAAAGTAACTAAACTAAAATTTTTCTTTGTTGACCTAAGTAGGAATTGACTTAAAAAAATTTTTATGCAATCTATATATATAAATAATGTGCTTTTTCAAATGCAACCACTCATGCAAAATCCGATTTTAGTAACCACCAGTAGCCTTTCTTCTTTCTCAGAAATTTTAATTGCACATTTTTTTAAAAAAAATAAAGTAAGAATTATATTACGGCTTACAAACGAGTAAGGTGTACTTTGGAAAGAGCAGTTTCCTGTCTATCTTAGGATATACAGCGGAATAATTTTTATTTTGTTCTTAGAGAATATTGTGATAAAATAAACATGTCCAAAGTATCGAGATTGTTTATAAACACGTGTTTTTTCAAAAAATATTTTGATATTTAGGAAAAGAAAGTTTTAAAATAGCTTCGGAGTTTGAGAACAATGAGCTTTTAATGTTGATCCCGATGACACGACAATACAACCGATTGAAAAAAGACAACCTTCAAGTCAAATTTTTGACAAGCGCAGATTGTTGTCTCTATCAACAGATGAACGCAAAATGTTTTTGTGTTGCCATATCTGTATTTGTTTCGCATAGTAATATAAAAAAGTAGTAATTGAATCTAATACTAGAAAAGAAGGAGCATCCATCCCTTTTTCTTCATTAAAAGAAATCCCAGGTACTATTTTTAAATATTATTCAGTTGCAGTACTATTTTAGATATATTTTATGTTACAATAATCAGATTAACTAATCATGGCTATCATGATGTTCTTGTACAGTCTGATTTGCCATTTTTAGGAATGACTTAGAAATTTTCTAAAACATACAGAATATAATTTTATATTTAGCTTTAATGCCTATTTGTGTATAGTTTTTAAACAAAAACAATGTGTACGCTATAAACCCATACTTATTATTATTCAACATAATACAATTTCCATTCTTTTCTTGGTTTTAAAAGGAATCTTATAACTCACTCAAATTGTAAATTATTTGATAAAAATATAAATCAAATTGTCATTTTCTTCATTATTGTGAGAGTAATTGAAATTGAAATTTTATATTAATATTACTTTTTAAATAAAAAATACTTCAGAATGTGTAATATCCACCTTTTTAAATGGATCTGTAAATTTTGAATGAGTTTCACTCGCGTACGAATACTGAAGATGAAATGTGATTTAAAAAATGTATTATTTTGCTTTTGCTACAAATATGAATAGTTGTAGTTTTTATCATTTTGAGACAAATAATGTTAAGGTATCCGACAACCTTCAAATCACGAAATTCTTCAAAAATTGCCAAATATTTTATGGACTAATCCTGTACCTCCATTTTTAAGTTTATAAAAATACCAGGACCACTTACAGAAGTATTTTTCAAGAAATTTTCATTACAATAACCAAGATAAAGTATTTTGTTTTTTTGTAAAAATGTTAATATATCTCTTATCTTTTAGGTCATTTAAAAAAATAGTAAGAAAATATTACACATATAAGTATTAAATAATTAAATATTCGTTCAAAAAAATTATGTTCAAATAGGGCTAAATTGATGTCGATTTTTATAAATTTCCAGGATCTTTTCCCATATTGATATTAAAAAAAAAATTTCTTCGCAAAAAAGTTTGACTTTTTTCAAATATAATTTACTAAATAAAACTACAAAAAAAATTATATCTCAATTTTAAAAACAATACTTAGTTCGTAATTGGTTACCTTAAAAAGGAACAGAAAAAAATTGTTCGTAGAAATATCTCTTAATAATAGATTTCCCTTAAAAAGAGAAATCTTTTTTGAGAGATATTGAATATTATTAAAAGTTATGAATTTTAAAAAAATACATACAAAGATAATACTTACTTTTTTAATGATTAAGCATAATAAATCGGTATTTTAACCCTTCACCATGCTTGTTTATTCATCCCAAAGTTTTAATTTGTCATATTCAGTAAAAGTTTTCAATTTATGAATCAATTATTTATTAGTTGGGATAACGTAAATTGATCAGGAAAAGATTTTTTCCCCAATATTTCATGCTCGTTTCAACGATATATTTCAGGTTTAAATATGAATTCCCTTCATGACTGTATACAAGTTATAATCAATCAAATATTGAGTTATTGTTTCAGCTTACTTATATTATATTTTCGAAAAATGTCTCTTCAAACAATTCAAGTTATTGTTCAATATATTTATAAAAAAAATACTGATAGGAAACACTCTACAATATTAATTGTTATTTAACAGCAATATTACCATTTTATTTCTCAAGAAAATTGTGTGTAATAGAATCATATCTTCCAGATTCAAATTCGTAAATTTCCAGTTGTTGCCGTATGTTAAATTTTATTAAGCCTGCGTTCACATCAAAAAGATCATGTATTCGTTTCCACACCATGCCAACAAAATTTGTCATTGCCGGAGAGATTTAATGAGCTCAATTCTTGACATCACATGACAAAGACAAACACGTGCTCCCCATTGAATTCAAAACAAATATTAAACTAATAGTACTTGTTGTTCTATTTGTAAAACTCATATAAAAGTTCAAATTTCATATTTGGATCAAGATGTTTAAATGCTAGGGGGAAAAATTTCCTCAAAAAAAAAAGATTTTTTAAAATTAAAAAAAATCGTATTTTATGCTTATACTTTTTAAATAAAATGCATTTTGTATACAATGTACTTCTTAAGAGAAAGTTTCTGCAAAGAGAGCAAAACTTGGAAACACCGGAGCGCGTGAACTGATTAGCTGGAAACACAAGATAGTTGTTATCATGTGACTATGACGTCACATGAGTTTTTGAATTGATGGGCTAGAATCACGTGGCTATCACTATCATGTGACTGTGACGTCACATGAATTGAGCCCATTGTTTCTAGAAAACTGCACGTAATCCCTTTCAGTTTTTGGTTCTACATATCACTCTCTCTCTCTGTGAGAACAACTCTCTCTTATGAAAAATATTTTCTTTTGTACACAAAGAATTTGTTTAGTAACCAACATCCAGATTCATCTGTCAAATTTAAAATAACAAGTTTCCCCTGATATTAAGGCATTAGGGAGAGCGGTAAAGGAAATATTTGCTATAAAATTCTAATTTTTTTTAATTAACTGCGTTGATTTTACAGCTATGGAATCTATATATCATTTATTTTAGTAATTATAGAGTATTTTATATTTCTTTTATTTCTTATCTTAATATAAATATGTTTAAAAGATTCAGAATACATAATATATATATTTTACAGTTTTAAGTTTTTTATTTATGTTGAATGAATAGTTATAATATATATGCTAGCTATTTTTATATTAAAAAATATCTTTAATTGATGCTTAATTAATGCATAATAAAACTCTATATTTGTATCCTTGACCTTTATTCTCTAACCCTGCATGCACTGCTGCGAGAATCAAGTTGTTTCAAATATTTCATGGCACACTGGGTCATATTCGTATATCGGTTTTGCACGCCACAGCTACAAGGTTGCCGACCCCTTTTCTACAGGTTACTTAAGAATAATAAAACAAAAATTGAATGTATCTTTCTGTTATTAAATTATTGCTCTTTTCAAGAAATTTTTAAGAAATCACCTTATGCGAGATTATTTTACAGAAAAGTATATTCTGTGAAAGTTATGCATTCCATCAATAGAGACTATGATGGACATTGTTTCTCCTTTTTTCCTTGAATCGAAATTTGATTTTTTACAAGAAGCGAGTGATTTTTCTTGCTATGACTCAACTATTCAAAAAAATTATAAAGTTATTTACGCTATTTTAAAATGCGGAAAGCTTCACGCAAAATGCAAAATTTGCATAGAACATTTTTCAAATCTTACTAAAATACTTTTTTCTTACTTTTTAGGAAAAAGATGAAAGTTATACACATTTTTCTTCTTACTTTCGTACTTGCTGGAGTTTTCTGTAAGTAACAAAATTATTTTCCCGAGAAGTTTTGAGAGTTGAAGAACATTTTCTAAGTAACTTAGTTATATTTTTCGATAAAGAACTAACTAAGATTTTTACTTTCTGTATTCTTCCAGAGATTGTGTAACTACTAAGATAAGTGCAATCATTAATGTGTATGCAATTAAATTTTCTCAATAAAATAGTAAAAACTCAACGGAACAAAATAAAAAGCTAGTCTATTTCGTGATAATATGCTGCATTACATATCATACATAGAGAAATAACGACATTCCTTTTTGTGTTTGCAGCGGTCACTTCGTCCACGTTATGTCGTGGCCTACCCTGCGGCTTCATTTGCATTGGGGACCCTGAGATGGCTCAAGTCCGGTGCCAGTGCGATTGCTCAGGGAGAGACAAAAGGTGATCTGATAGTTTCATTACATTAAACAAGTGAAATGAAAAGTCAATTCCTACTGAAATCATTATTTTAGCTAATTTTTATTAAATAGTTACAATTAATATAAATATGTATATCCATATAACAGAATCACAACAATAAGTGGTAATTCATTTTTATTAACTAACATTACAGTATCGTATTGTCATCCAAAATAATCGTGTATATAAAATTTCAGTTCAATTGAATGCTTTAACACGTGAGGGAAAAAAACTTCTAAAGTTTTGACCCAGTCGCCAAAAATGATGCCAACGAGGCTGTATTTATAATTCTCTGAATAATGAGTTTTAATCAATTAATTTTTAATTATTGTTAAATTACTGTATTGCCATCCAAAATAATTATGTATATAAAATTTCGTCAGATTGGAGCGTTAAAATGTATTTTATTAACGATTGAAAATTCCAACAAGATAAATAAATAAATAAATAAATAGAGAGAGAGTGTGAGCTAGTAGTAGGAATTGGAAAAAAGAAAAAGAAATCTGTCCAATATTGGTTCAAAGAAAAGCTGAGGGTTTGCTCTTTCATGCGCTGAATTTTTGACAAAAATAATGCACTAGAGCAGTGGTTCCCAACCGATTTTGAGCCACGCCCCACGTAGCCATTTCTAAAATTCTGATGCCCCCCTCTCGTGATATTTAAATTTTGTTATTCAACATTTTATGTTATTCATCTGAAGGAAGCTTAAAAGGCCATTTGCTTGGTATCAATTGATACATAAATAAAATAAAAATATAATACATTCCTTGTCTTCAGTTTCCCAAATTGTAATATAGCACATTAATTCACACATAGCCACATATTTTTATAAGCAAATACAGAGCAACGCGGCATTATGGTGGATACAGGGCTAAACGTAAGTAAGCTGAGATGCAAAATGAATGTCACGCACGCTGATTGGACGAGAAAACATTAGCTCTTCTGACGACCTGAGTCCCACCCTCTTCTTGGTCGACCGAAACACTTGTCTGGGGAAACCGGAAATATTTTGTGTGTGTGTACCAATTACACATGTAAATACAGGTATTTTTATGTGCGCATTAACACGAACATTCACAGACTCGCTAGAAAACAACTCAATTACCCCATAGTCTTTGGTAAAGTCAGCAGAAGTGTGCCTATGACCCACCAAAATATCGTCATGCCCCACCGGTGGGGCCTACGCTCCACGTTGGGAACGACGAGGGAAATAATTACAAATATTTTAGATAGACTATAATTATTGAACAAAAGCTGGTACATATTAATAATATTAAACACTTTTTCAAATAAAGGGTGTCCAAAGTCTTAAAAAATAGGTGGTATATATTTTGTACCACCACGCCTCAAGTAGCATGAAAGTTCTGGGGAAAAAATTTTTTTCCTCCAATGGTAGCTTTAACTTGTTATTTTATAGTTGGAAAATAAATAAATGCACTTCTTCATCTTATACTGCTATTCATCCTATATATTAAAACATTTTCTGTTTTTCCTAATCTAATGTTTTAAGCTTAATTTTAGTTTAGTCCTAATTTACCTGATGTTAATTTTAATTTTTAATTTTCTATTCTATATCTTATTTTATTTTACCTAGTTTTCATTTAGTCAACATATATAATAAATGTATTAGTTGCATTAATTTTTTCTTAAACGTGAGCTATATCCCTTTAAGACCCGAATTATTTTTATCTTAAAATATTAAATTCTTCTGGTTATTAATACTATATTGACCCCAGTGGTACTGGGGAAAGTAATAAAAAAGTTCTCACTCCCCCTCCCCCCTGGAACGTAGACGGCACCCGCATGATCGTGCGGGTTGGGCGTTATTTGTGAAATAGGTCACCTATGAAATTTTACGAGTTATACATTTTTAGCTCTAAATTGATAGAAGGAACAAACATAATTCAACTAAAATTGTTACAAATGAGAAAATTATTGATGCATAATTAACTCTTTTATTAATTCATTATTTATTTACTGTAAAAATCTTTTTTTAAAAAAGTATAATAACCATTGCATTTTTCGCAACATGTTATCGAACTGCTTTCGTAGTTTTAAAATCTGAACTTGCGAGGCCTTGAAATGTCATCACCACATTGAAAATGGTTACATGTCAAGCCTTTTATCCTGGAATGGTCAGGATAAAAGCCTTGACATGTATTGTAGGTGGATTATAACGCTTTGACCTTTTTGGAGTGGAATTACAACACTCTATCTTCATATCAGTTAAAATACTTTTGTTAGTAGGTGGAGAGGCTCATAACGCTTCAACTATCTCTAACATAAATTTTAAACGATCCATTTGCATTTTTAGAGGAATTTTATTAGATATTGCCCTTGTTTGCACAGAAACCAAGGATTTGAAACTGCTAAATCAATGTAATGAATGTGTTCAAGATACTTTTAAGATAAAGAAGGATCCAAAATGGTCTTTCCATTTCAAATATTCCCATGTTTTTCTTCATCGCTTTCATTTGAACTTGATTCATTTTGCAGTATACGTGATTCATATGGTTTGTTCGCAGCATTGTCATCATCCGAGAGATCACTATTCAGTTCAATCTGATTTATTCATCAATAGCAAAATTTTTTCTTCTGTGAGAATTCTTCTCCTTTTTAGACACCTGAAAAAAATTTTGGTTAAAAGTTAGCAGAGTATTCGATGAAAAATAGTAAAATGTCTCAGAAAATTTTATAATTTAAAAATATATATGTATTTAAACCACATCATACCAACTCCCACCTAAAAACCAAATTTTTTTTGGGGGGGGGAGAGATATGAATGCAGATATCTGTGGAGAGGATGAAAATGTCATACTTCTCAACAAATGTATGAAAAAGAAAATTAATTGCAAAAGAGAGAGAGAGAGAAAGAAAAAAAGGGACTCACATCCATGGCGACCCCCAAGAAAATTTGGTATTAATTATATAACTATATATTTCATTTTTATGTAGGCTTTCATCAAAATTATTTAAACAAAAAAGAAAATTCGCATGGTAAGTACTTACCTTTACAGCTGCAGTGACTCAAGTAACGCCCAACCCACACGATCGTGCGGGTAACTAAATCCCGAGTCCTACAAGCCACATTAATAAAGAGACTATAATTAATATTTCTTCTATTTTACAATTTTTTAAACATTAATACAAAAATTTGTATCTAAGCAATTAGAAATATATTGATAACTACTTTTTTACGACACATAAAAAGAAAACGTGTTTTCGTATTATTTGAAAAAAAGCTAAATTTGCCAGCTAAAAGTAAAACATGGACCACAATCATCGTCTGTTGGTGAAACGTAACACTTTACACTTTCTGCAAACCTTCTCAATCGTTTGATTCGTGATTTTCTTACATACAAGAAGCATTCCAGAAGCAAAAACGTATAAGAATATCTAACCCGCACAGTCGTGTGGGTTGGGTCTTAAAGGGATATAGCTCATTCAGTACATTTGTATAATTTTGTGTGTATGTAATATTATTTATAAATATTATTATTTTTTTTAAAAAAAAAGTAACTTACAACAAATCTATATTGCACAATAAAAATGTCCGTTGTTGCGAAAAAAGAATACATTTTGTATTTGTAAAAATGATGGCCTTTAATAGCGTAATGGTACATTGTTCAGACTCTCATATTTTCATTCTAACAATCTATATGTGAGGTACTAATTATTGGATATTAACTTATTTAATTACATAACATATATACTTACCTAATTTATATCAAATATCGCTTTCATTCACACTTAAAAATACACCACAGTCATTTCCAAAAAATACCACTCAACACACACACCACAGTCATTTCCAAAAAATACCACTCAACACACAGCTGATTAAGGAATGAACTACTGTGTAAGCCCATTGCACACAATTAGCTTTTGACATCTGTTGGAAATTTGAGTAACTGTTAGGAGTTGACCTCTGTGGTGGTTCAGAGAATGTACCATCTAGCACCAATTTCTGATGCTTTCCAACATGTGGGACGTTTTATGTACCACCACACAACAACGAATAAGCATTAATGGTACAACATATGTACCACCAAGCATGAAAAAGATAAGCTATTAGTTTCGTTAAAATATTCCCCTGAGCAACTGACCTCCTCCTCAAATAAAGTTACCTACTTAAATATAGCTCTCCTCTTCGCAGCCATATATAATAGATGTCCCGCTGACCAATCCGAGGAAGTAATAAATGATTCCCTTGATTGCAAATAAAAAATATACTAGTTCAGAAAGACCATACAGAACAATAAGTCTATCATAGCGTCATTCCGGCACTAACGTCCGAGAAGAGATTTGTTGTTTGCACTTATATA
The DNA here is from genome assembly GCA_019973935.1 of Trichonephila clavipes. Lineage (NCBI taxonomy): Eukaryota > Metazoa > Arthropoda > Arachnida > Araneae > Nephilidae > Trichonephila > Trichonephila clavipes. Next base: position 138,280 of record BMAU01015228.1, read on the forward strand.
TATATATATATACAAATTCGTTTGGCCTTGCGGGATTCTACATCCCCATTAGGAATTCGGCTTTTTTACCTGACGTCTGGTGTCCTCAAAGGACAGCATGGTGATATCTGCAGCATCTCGGACAGTTAGTTTAGAGACAACTGTTGCAGCTGCTCTTGACGCAGAGATAAAGATAAACGTATGAGTAACTCTTCACTCAACAGGCTGAACCATTGTATCAGCCATATCAATGATACGGGGTCTCCGAGCTACAGGAGCCCTAACAAGAAAGACGTAACATTTTAAAGGGAACTCAAAGAGGATTTCCAAGAAATTTTGATACAGGGCCCACTCAAGACAAGCTGCGCCAGTGACACTGAATGATGATCATTCACACGGGACTAACGTCACGTCGTCCCCTTGCAGATAAATTTTACTCCTGCTAATAACATCATGATAGACATACCTTTGTTTGGAAGATCATTTTACCATGCTGTTCCAGCATCTAGATGGATGGTACCGTTACCGATACCGGTGACGGCATGATCGTTGAGCCGATACTTTGGACAGCCACCGTTGCCTTTCGGGAGTTTTTAGATCCATGGCTGCACACAGGGGTATCTTAAAGCATGGACCAACTAGGGACGGTGTCAGTGCCACGCCCTCCAGGAGGGGGCCTTATTTTTTCTCGACTTTGTCTTAATAAGATCATAATCCGGATAATTTTTATGTGGTCAAATACTATTCTTGTACATATTCTCCTAGAAATAGGGAATTTCAAACTGCATGTCAACTGGAAGAAGTGGACTGGTTTATTATTTGATGACCGTTGCTCGTGTCAAGACCTAGGCCTAATACCATAAGCAATCATTTAATTCATTTAGTCGAAATGCGACCATTGGTCGAGACGATTTGTGCCAATGTTTTTGAGATTGTGAGTCGCGCACTTTTATTTGTTTCAAATTACCGTTTGAACGCGTATTTTACATGCATGCTATTTATATACGAGTACTGTCTACTTTAAAGATCTTAGATAGGGCCTTCTTTTGTATATTTCCCAAGGTCTCAGAAATTTTTAAGATTTCTCTGGGCCAGTACCTCAAAGCGTCTTAAGACGTCCCTGGTTGTATCCTGTCTACGAACTCTCCCCGACACTTCTTTTCCATAACATAAAGCACTCCTGTATGTTGCCAAGTGTTTCCTTGATATAGAAGATTTTCATCTATAACTCTAATTGGCACACACATTCCAGAGATCAGTTACTTATTAAAAAAATATATTAATGCGCTGTTGTGAAACTGGTATGCGCCATTTACTAACCACTACATTTGATGAATACTGCCAAATAGTTGGTTGCTTGGAATGATATTTAAGCAGATATGAAGTTGAATATCATACAAAAATGAATTTTTGTATATATTGACTGTCATTCAAGTGCTCACCCGCATTTAAGCTGTTGATGCTGCCGGAAGTGGCAGTTATGAGAATTGAATTCTATGCACCATTTATCTCAAGTCACCTGTAAGTTTAATCATGTCTTTCTCACTTTATGCTGTAGAGATATACAAAAAAATAAGAATCTTACCTTTTCGGGAAAAAGGGTAAGAAATTCGTTCAAAATTAGTTTATTTAACCTTTTGTGTGTATCATTAGTAACAATTAAAACTTATTTAACACACAGTTTGAATTTATTTAACACAATTGAGTTTTCCGTAGTTAAATTTTATTAAGGTATTTTTTTCAAGTATTGTATGATTTTCTTTGTTTCTTCGGTAAGGTTGACGGACATATAGGAAATATATTCAAAACTAAATGTATTTTCCGTTTCAGGTAAATTAATTTAGCTGTAGGCACTCTTGAAACTTAGTTTTTTAGTTTTATGATGCACTTTTTCCCCTTTATATAACATTAGACTTTTCTTAGAAATTATTCCTTCATATCACGTTCAATAATGTTTTCGAATTTATTTTCCCTTCTTTTTTAGGAGTTTTAAGTTTTTAAAAAGATTTAAGGAGAAAATTAAGGATACACTTCATAAGGTCAAAGATTGGATAAAACATAAAAAGAAACCAAAACATTAAGGGACTGAATCCAGACGAAACAAATGAACTATTATTAAGTTTATCTTTTGTATGAACTGTTGTCTAAAAATGTGAGGTTTTGTTCCTCTGAGTATATAATTAAACTAAGTTTTTTAAAATAAAATTTCTTTTTTCCTTTTTTGTTTTTTGCATATTTTACGTAATGTGTCATTTAAACATGAAATGCTTTTACTCGTGGCAAAACAATATTTTTAATAAAAAAAGAATAATAAAGTATAATTGAGATGAATAATTAAAAAGCTAAAATTTTTAAATATGTAATAAATAAACTGAAGCCATTACTCGATCGATAGTTCTGAGCTTAAACTAATAACGGAATCACTCATTAAATAGAAAGTATCCGAATCATTCCTGATTTTACTATGCGAGTAATTAAGAAGAATATTATAAGAATACTTAAGGGGTATATATACATGGTACGATTTACTCAAGAATTTTTGATTTAAGGGTTTTTTAAATTTTTTGGGTTGCCTCCTATGAGTGTATACTATGTAAAACAGATTTTGTACTCAAATTTCATAAAAAGCTAGCCATTTTATTTTTTAATGAAAAAATTTACAATTTGTGAAGTGATTTTAAAATGCTACTCCTTCTCTACAAAAATTTAGGTACACGCATGAAATTTGTTTTACAAGTACGCCGAACTATGTATAATAAAAGTTGGTATGGGTTTTGCAATAACACAATTGGTATTCGTACAATACTTCTTTTTATGAATGCTTATTGAAAATTCCTTAAAAAATGTATCAAATCCGAGTTCAATTATTTTTTTAAAAATTAGTATTGCTTTGATTCAAAAGTACATACCAACATACCATCTACTATTGGTAATAGGTAAAAAAAATCTAAGCATTAGGCACAATAGAAAAAAAGCCTTAGCATTTTAAATGAATACAAACTAGTTATTTTATCTTTCTGAGATAAGTAAGTTTAAAGTTTTGATTTGTCGAATTTGATTTGTGAATGTAACGAACTTAAAAGCTATCACAATTCTGGGTTTTTTAAATTTAGAGCTTTCAAATTTTACGAGGTTATAGAAAAGTTTATATAAAATAATTTAAGCTAAAAAAATTAGATTTGATTTTTTGACCGATTTTTGTCAAGTGAATCGTATTGTGTCCCCTTAAATGATACTTTTGGGATTAATCTAAACTTTTATGCAGTTTTTTACTTTTGATTGGATTCACATCACATAGGTTTAACTCGCTCGATCCTAGATTTCCGTATCAAGGAACACTAATTTTAAGAATGGTATATTGTTGTTGCTTCTAATGCCATCTGTTTAACTGTGTCGTATCGAGGCCCACGAAACTCATCGTGGCAATGGCCTAGAGATTTACGCCTGTCGTTAGCCGTAACTTTGAGCACCCAACAGGTGACGCTATGATTTGTTTTGATTTTATTTACGTCACATTCTGAAGTAATGCGAGAGTTATTGGTGACGGATTTCAAAATTTTGAACTTCGGTCAAGTGACAAGGACAACGCATGAGCTCACACCTCATTCTCCAAGCTTTCGCATCACACCAACGTGAGGACTTCGAGCCTGGACAAATTTAATGTGCATGAGCCTCTTTACATGATGGGGCCTTCAGTGGTACCTGGAATTGAACTCGTGACTTCTCAGCCATGATTTCGTGACCATGACCACTTGGCTACCGTTGCAACAAAGGGGTAGTGGGCTTTGTGATGACAAGGAAAAAGGTCAGAAAGAAGTAAAAGATTCTTAGAGCACTCAAGTTAGCATGTATTTACTAAATGTAGAAGAATATTGGAGAAAAGATTTTAAAAAAAAAAGATCATTGTGTCACCTTTAAGTCTATAGCAGGTGAACCTTGAAATGTCCATTGGGATTTTCTGGTATGATGACCTGGTATGATAAAAATGAGTTCAGTTTATCAATATTTTTCTCATAATCTAGAAAATCCTATTCAAGTATTTCGTAGATATCATAATCCAATATACCGTTCAAATACACACCAAAACTGACAGATTTTAAAACAAATAAGTTTGTATATATAAGTTCATATATAAAACAAAAATTACCGTCCAACAGTTATGCTCCACATGCATGATTGCTTGCACAGCTCATCAGCACAAAGAAGTTTAAAAAGGCTACAAGATAGAACTAGGAAAAGATTGAGTAATTATATAAAGTATTATCTCTGCTTACACATATACAGCTTTCCCATTACGAATTCCTTATGAGAAAATAAGACTCTGGGATGGTCCCATTTTTACTACAACGCAATTTTCAGATCTTGTGATTCTGGAAGGAGAAAAAACGAGTTCCAATTGTTTTTCTCTTTTTCTAAGTGCATATTTCAGTTATTTTTTATAATTAAGATTTGAATTAGGACGAGACATTCCATCAGGAAAATATCCTCCAGAAATTCGTCTGCTAGATGAATTGTATATAAAAGAGCTGTATAATCCAAAAAATTAACATGAAGGTCTAAATACACGTCAAAAATAATGCCTTCTCAGATCATAAAGTCTGCGCAGCATACCGGTTTCTTGGATGATGGTAGATTTCTAGAGGATCTTTAGTTTTTCTTTAGTTTTTTTAATGTCAAGAATTAAAGATTTTGCTCTATCTGAACTTATAAATAAATAGTACGAATGTCCACTTATCCCTACTTCAATGTCAATTTTCTCCGTGGTGAGCTGAACGATCTCTTCTGGGTACAGAAAAGAGTGCGCCGTAAACAGACCTCCCTTATGTGATCTTAGGAAACAATAACCCTCGAATTTCAGCTGTTAGCAATTGCATTCCAATTACACCTCTCTATATTAGAAAAATATCGATATTCATTAGTAATTTTTTATCATTCTGACAACCATCCCATATTTTCTTCATTTGATTTCAATTCTTTTTTTTATTTAATTTATTTTTGCAAAACTCCTTATGCATAACATGAGGGTTACATATGTAAGTGGTAATGCAATTATATAATTTAAAACAAATTTAAAAATACATTTAAGATAAAAAAAATATAAAATAAAAAGGAAGAGAGGAAACATAAATAAGTAGCAATAAAACTTTAAACATTTAAACAGTAAACAATCAGACCTTAAAGTATCCGACGAAGTTCAGAACCATGATTCCATCACGATTTGTTTTCTTGAACCCATCCATGATGTTAAAAACAGTAGACTTACTCAATTGGAAGATTTTTCCTATACAGCGAACTGATTTCCCTTCTGTTCAATGACTTATTACGAGATTTCACACACCAACTGATATATCTTGCTTTCTCGCCATTTTTTCCTATCAATAATCTTATCTATTGAAATGTTTATGTTTAAGGTATCCGACTACGTTCAGAACCATGATTCCATCACTATTTGTTTTCTTGAACCCATCCATGATGTTAAAAACAGTAGACTTACTCAATTGGAAGATTTTTCCTATACAGCGAACTGATTTCCCTTCTGTTCAATGACTTATTACGAGATTTCACATACCAACTGATATATCTTGGTTTCTCGCCATTTTTCCTATAAATAATCTTATCTATTGAAATGTTTATGTTTAAGGTATCCGACTAAGTTCAGAACCATGATTCCATCACTATTTGTTTTCTTGAACCCATCCATGATGTTAAAAACAGTAGACTTACTCAATTGGAAGATTTTTCCTATACAGCGAACTGATTTCCCTTCTGTTCAATGACTTATTACGAGATTTCACACACCAACTGATATATCTTGGTTTCTCGCCATTTTTTCCTATAAATAATCTTATCTATTGAAATGTTTATGTTTAAGGTATCCGACTACGTTCAGAACCATGATTCCATCACTACTTGTTTTCTTGAACCCATCCATGATGTTAAAAACAGTAGACTTACTCAATTGGAAGATTTTTCCTATACAGCGAACTGATTTCCCTTCTGTTCAATGACTTATTACGAGATTTCACACACCAACTGATATATCTTGGTTTCTCGCCATTTTTCCTATAAATAATCTTATCTATTGAAATGTTTATGTTTAAGGTATCCGACTAAGTTCAGAACCATGATTCCATCACTATTTGTTTTCTTGAACCCATCCATGATGTTAAAAACAGTAGACTTACTCAATTGGAAGATTTTTCCTATACAGCGAACTGATTTCCCTTCTGTTCAATGACTTATTACGAGATTTCACACACCAACTGATATATCTTGGTTTCTCGCCATTTTTTCCTATAAATAATCTTATCTATTGAAATGTTTATGTTTAAGGTATCCGACTACGTTCAGAACCATGATTCCATCACTATTTGTTTTCTTGAACCCATCCATGATGTTAAAAACAGTAGACTTACTCAATTGGAAGATTTTTCCTATACAGCGAACTGATTTCCCTTCTGTTCAATGACTTATTACGAGATTTCACATACCAACTGATATATCTTGGTTTCTCGCCATTTTTTCCTATAAATAATCTTATCTATTGAAATGTTTATGTTTAAGGTATCCGACTACGTTCAGAACCATGATTCCATCACTATTTGTTTTCTTGAACCCATCCATGATGTTAAAAACAGTAGACTTACTCAATTGGAAGATTTTTCCTATACAGCGAACTGATTTCCCTTCTGTTCAATGACTTATTACGAGATTTCACACACCAACTGATATATCTTGGTTTCTCGCCATTTTTTCCTATAAATAATCTTATCTATTGAAATGTTTATGTTTAAGGTATCCGACTACGTTCAGAACCATGATTCCATCACTATTTGTTTTCTTGAACCCATCCATGATGTTAAAAACAGTAGACTTACTCAATTGGAAGATTTTTCCTATACAGCGAACTGATTTCCCTTCTGTTCAATGACTTATTACGAGATTTCACATACCAACTGATATATCTTGGTTTCTCGCCATTTTTTCCTATAAATAATCTTATCTATTGAAATGTTTATGTTTAAGGTATCCGACTAAGTTCAGAACCATGATTCCATCACTATTTGTTTTCTTGAACCCATCCATGATGTTAAAAACAGTAGACTTACTCAATTGGAAGATTTTTCCTATACAGCGAACTGATTTCCCTTCTGTTCAATGACTTATTACGAGATTTCACACACCAACTGATATATCTTGGTTTCTCGCCATTTTTTCCTATAAATAATCTTATCTATTGAAATGTTTATGTTTAAGGTATCCGACTAAGTTCAGAACCATGATTCCATCACTATTTGTTTTCTTGAACCCATCCATGATGTTAAAAACAGTAGACTTACTCAATTGGAAGATTTTTCCTATACAGCGAACTGATTTCCCTTCTGTTCAATGACTTATTACGAGATTTCACACACCAACTGATATATCTTGGTTTCTCGCCATTTTTCCTATAAATAATCTTATCTATTGAAATGTTTATGTTTAAGGTATCCGACTACGTTCAGAACCATGATTCCATCACTATTTGTTTTCTTGAACCCATCCATGATGTTAAAAACAGTAGACTTACTCAATTGGAAGATTTTTCCTATACAGCGAACTGATTTCCCTTCTGTTCAATGACTTATTACGAGATTTCACACACCAACTGATATATCTTGGTTTCTCGCCATTTTCCTATAAATAATCTTATCTATTGAAATGTTTATGTTTAAGGTATCCGACTAAGTTCAGAACCATGATTCCATCACTATTTGTTTTCTTGAACCCATCCATGATGTTAAAAACAGTAGACTTACTCAATTGGAAGATTTTTCCTATACAGCGAACTGATTTCCCTTCTGTTCAATGACTTATTACGAGATTTCACACACCAACTGATATATCTTGGTTTCTCGCCATTTTTTCCTATAAATAATCTTATCTATTGAAATGTTTATGTTTAAGGTATCCGACTAAGTTCAGAACCATGATTCCATCACTATTTGTTTTCTTGAACCCATCCATGATGTTAAAAACAGTAGACTTACTCAATTGGAAGATTTTTCCTATACAGCGAACTGATTTCCCTTCTGTTCAATGACTTATTACGAGATTTCACACACCAACTGATATATCTTGGTTTCTCGCCATTTTTTCCTATAAATAATCTTATCTATTGAAATGTTTATGTTTAAGGTATCCGACTAAGTTCAGAACCATGATTCCATCACTATTTGTTTTCTTGAACCCATCCATGATGTTAAAAACAGTAGACTTACTCAATTGGAAGATTTTTCCTATACAGCGAACTGATTTCCCTTCTGTTCAATGACTTATTACGAGATTTCACACACCAACTGATATATCTTGGTTTCTCGCCATTTTTTCCTATAAATAATCTTATCTATTGAAATGTTTATGTTTAAGGTATCCGACTAAGTTCAGAACCATGATTCCATCACTATTTGTTTTCTTGAACCCATCCATGATGTTAAAAACAGTAGACTTACTCAATTGGAAGATTTTTCCTATACAGCGAACTGATTTCCCTTCTGTTCAATGACTTATTACGAGATTTCACACACCAACTGATATATCTTGGTTTCTCGCCATTTTTTCCTATAAATAATCTTATCTATTGAAATGTTTATGTTTAAGGTATCCGACTAAGTTCAGAACCATGATTCCATCACTATTTGTTTTCTTGAACCCATCCATGATGTTAAAAACAGTAGACTTACTCAATTGGAAGATTTTTCCTATACAGCGAACTGATTTCCCTTCTGTTCAATGACTTATTACGAGATTTCACACACCAACTGATATATCTTGGTTTCTCGCCATTTTTTCCTATAAATAATCTTATCTATTAAAATGTTTATGTTTAAGGTATCCGACTAAGTTCAGAACCATGATTCCATCACTATTTGTTTTCTTGAACCCATCCATGATGTTAAAAACAGTAGACTTACTCAATTGGAAGATTTTTCCTATACAGCGAACTGATTTCCCTTCTGTTCAATGACTTATTACGAGATTTCACACACCAACTGATATATCTTGGTTTCTCGCCATTTTTCCTATAAATAATCTTATCTATTGAAATGTTTATGTTTAAGGTATCCGACTACGTTCAGAACCATGATTCCATCACTATTTGTTTTCTTGAACCCATCCATGATGTTAAAAACAGTAGACTTACTCAATTGGAAGATTTTTCCTATACAGCGAACTGATTTCCCTTCTGTTCAATGACTTATTACGAGATTTCACACACCAACTGATATATCTTGGTTTCTCGCCATTTTTCCTATAAATAATCTTATCTATTGAAATGTTTATGTTTAAGGTATCCGACTACGTTCAGAACCATGATTCCATCACTATTTGTTTTCTTGAACCCATCCATGATGTTAAAAACAGTAGACTTACTCAATTGGAAGATTTTTTCCTATACAGCGAACTGATTTCCCTTCTGTTCAATGACTTATTACGAGATTTCACACACCAACTGATATATCTTGGTTTCTCGCCATTTTTCCTATAAATAATCTTATCTATTGAAATGTTTATGTTTAAGGTATCCGACTAAGTTCAGAACCATGATTCCATCACTATTTGTTTTCTTGAACCCATCCATGATGTTAAAAACAGTAGACTTACTCAATTGGAAGATTTTTCCTATACAGCGAACTGATTTCCCTTCTGTTCAATGACTTATTACGAGATTTCACACACCAACTGATATATCTTGGTTTCTCGCCATTTTTCCTATAAATAATCTTATCTATTGAAATGTTTATGTTTAAGGTATCCGACTACGTTCAGAACCATGATTCCATCACTATTTGTTTTCTTGAACCCATCCATGATGTTAAAAACAGTAGACTTACTCAATTGGAAGATTTTTCCTATACAGCGAACTGATTTCCCTTCTGTTCAATGACTTATTACGAGATTTCACACACCAACTGATATATCTTGGTTTCTCGCCATTTTTTCCTATAAATAATCTTATCTATTGAAATGTTTATGTTTAAGGTATCCGACTACGTTCAGAACCATGATTCCATCACTATTTGTTTTCTTGAACCCATCCATGATGTTAAAAACAGTAGACTTACTCAATTGGAAGATTTTTCTATACAGCGAACTGATTTCCCTTCTGTTCAATGACTTATTACGAGATTTCACACACCAACTGATATATCTTGGTTTCTCGCCATTTTTTCCTATAAATAATCTTATCTATTGAAATGTTTATGTTTAAGGTATCCGACTACGTTCAGAACCATGATTCCATCACTATTTGTTTTCTTGAACCCATCCATGATGTTAAAAACAGTAGACTTACTCAATTGGAAGATTTTTCCTATACAGCGAACTGATTTCCCTTCTGTTCAATGACTTATTACGAGATTTCACACACCAACTGATATATCTTGGTTTCTCGCCATTTTTTCCTATAAATAATCTTATCTATTGAAATGTTTATGTTTAAGGTATCCGACTACGTTCAGAACCATGATTCCATCACTATTTGTTTTCTTGAACCCATCCATGATGTTAAAAACAGTAGACTTACTCAATTGGAAGATTTTTCCTATACAGCGAACTGATTTCCCTTCTGTTCAATGACTTATTACGAGATTTCACACACCAACTGATATATCTTGGTTTCTCGCCATTTTTTCCTATAAATAATCTTATCTATTGAAATGTTTATGTTTAAGGTATCCGACTACGTTCAGAACCATGATTCCATCACTATTTGTTTTCTTGAACCCATCCATGATGTTAAAAACAGTAGACTTACTCAATTGGAAGATTTTTCCTATACAGCGAACTGATTTCCCTTCTGTTCAATGACTTATTACGAGATTTCACACACCAACTGATATATCTTGGTTTCTCGCCATTTTTTCCTATAAATAATCTTATCTATTGAAATGTTTATGTTTAAGGTATCCGACTACGTTCAGAACCATGATTCCATCACTATTTGTTTTCTTGAACCCATCCATGATGTTAAAAACAGTAGACTTACTCAATTGGAAGATTTTTCCTATACAGCGAACTGATTTCCCTTCTGTTCAATGACTTATTACGAGATTTCACACACCAACTGATATATCTTGGTTTCTCGCCATTTTCCTATAAATAATCTTATCTATTGAAATGTTTATGTTTAAGGTATCCGACTAAGTTCAGAACCATGATTCCATCACTATTTGTTTTCTTGAACCCATCCATGATGTTAAAAACAGTAGACTTACTCAATTGGAAGATTTTTCCTATACAGCGAACTGATTTCCCTTCTGTTCAATGACTTATTACGAGATTTCACACACCAACTGATATATCTTGGTTTCTCGCCATTTTTTCCTATAAATAATCTTATCTATTGAAATGTTTATGTTTAAGGTATCCGACTACGTTCAGAACCATGATTCCATCACTATTTGTTTTCTTGAACCCATCCATGATGTTAAAAACAGTAGACTTACTCAATTGGAAGATTTTTCCTATACAGCGAACTGATTTCCCTTCTGTTCAATGACTTATTACGAGATTTCACACACCAACTGATATATCTTGGTTTCTCGCCATTTTTCCTATAAATAATCTTATCTATTGAAATGTTTATGTTTAAGGTATCCGACTACGTTCAGAACCATGATTCCATCACTATTTGTTTTCTTGAACCCATCCATGATGTTAAAAACAGTAGACTTACTCAATTGGAAGATTTTTCCTATACAGCGAACTGATTTCCCTTCTGTTCAATGACTTATTACGAGATTTCACACACCAACTGATATATCTTGGTTTCTCGCCATTTTTTCCTATAAATAATCTTATCTATTGAAATGTTTATGTTTAAGGTATCCGACTAAGTTCAGAACCATGATTCCATCACTATTTGTTTTCTTGAACCCATCCATGATGTTAAAAACAGTAGACTTACTCAATTGGAAGATTTTTCCTATACAGCGAACTGATTTCCCTTCTGTTCAATGACTTATTACGAGATTTCACACACCAACTGATATATCTTGGTTTCTCGCCATTTTTTCCTATAAATAATCTTATCTATTGAAATGTTTATGTTTAAGGTATCCGACTACGTTCAGAACCATGATTCCATCACTATTTGTTTTCTTGAACCCATCCATGATGTTAAAAACAGTAGACTTACTCAATTGGAAGATTTTTCCTATACAGCGAACTGATTTCCCTTCTGTTCAATGACTTATTACGAGATTTCACACACCAACTGATATATCTTGGTTTCTCGCCATTTTTTCCTATAAATAATCTTATCTATTGAAATGTTTATGTTTAAGGTATCCGACTACGTTCAGAACCATGATTCCATCACTATTTGTTTTCTTGAACCCATCCATGATGTTAAAAACAGTAGACTTACTCAATTGGAAGATTTTTCCTATACAGCGAACTGATTTCCCTTCTGTTCAATGACTTATTACGAGATTTCACACACCAACTGATATATCTTGGTTTCTCGCCATTTTTTCCTATAAATAATCTTATCTATTGAAATGTTTATGTTTAAGGTATCCGACTACGTTCAGAACCATGATTCCATCACTATTTGTTTTCTTGAACCCATCCATGATGTTAAAAACAGTAGACTTACTCAATTGGAAGATTTTTCCTATACAGCGAACTGATTTCCCTTCTGTTCAATGACTTATTACGAGATTTCACACACCAACTGATATATCTTGGTTTCTCGCCATTTTTCCTATAAATAATCTTATCTATTGAAATGTTTATGTTTAAGGTATCCGACTACGTTCAGAACCATGATTCCATCACTATTTGTTTTCTTGAACCCATCCATGATGTTAAAAACAGTAGACTTACTCAATTGGAAGATTTTTCCTATACAGCGAACTGATTTCCCTTCTGTTCAATGACTTATTACGAGATTTCACACACCAACTGATATATCTTGGTTTCTCGCCATTTTTTCCTATAAATAATCTTATCTATTGAAATGTTTATGTTTAAGGTATCCGACTACGTTCAGAACCATGATTCCATCACTATTTGTTTTCTTGAACCCATCCATGATGTTAAAAACAGTAGACTTACTCAATTGGAAGATTTTTCCTATACAGCGAACTGATTTCCCTTCTGTTCAATGACTTATTACGAGATTTCACACACCAACTGATATATCTTGGTTTCTCGCCATTTTTTCCTATAAATAATCTTATCTATTGAAATGTTTATGTTTAAGGTATCCGACTACGTTCAGAACCATGATTCCATCACTATTTGTTTTCTTGAACCCATCCATGATGTTAAAAACAGTAGACTTACTCAATTGGAAGATTTTTCCTATACAGCGAACTGATTTCCCTTCTGTTCAATGACTTATTACGAGATTTCACACACCAACTGATATATCTTGGTTTCTCGCCATTTTTTCCTATAAATAATCTTATCTATTGAAATGTTTATGTTTAAGGTATCCGACTACGTTCAGAACCATGATTCCATCACTATTTGTTTTCTTGAACCCATCCATGATGTTAAAAACAGTAGACTTACTCAATTGGAAGATTTTTCCTATACAGCGAACTGATTTCCCTTCTGTTCAATGACTTATTACGAGATTTCACACACCAACTGATATATCTTGGTTTCTCGCCATTTTTCCTATAAATAATCTTATCTATTGAAATGTTTATGTTTAAGGTATCCGACTACGTTCAGAACCATGATTCCATCACTATTTGTTTTCTTGAACCCATCCATGATGTTAAAAACAGTAGACTTACTCAATTGGAAGATTTTCCTATACAGCGAACTGATTTCCCTTCTGTTCAATGACTTATTACGAGATTTCACACACCAACTGATATATCTTGGTTTCTCGCCATTTTTCCTATAAATAATCTTATCTATTGAAATGTTTATGTTTAAGGTATCCGACTACGTTCAGAACCATGATTCCATCACTATTTGTTTTCTTGAACCCATCCATGATGTTAAAAACAGTAGACTTACTCAATTGGAAGATTTTTCCTATACAGCGAACTGATTTCCCTTCTGTTCAATGACTTATTACGAGATTTCACACACCAACTGATATATCTTGGTTTCTCGCCATTTTTTCCTATAAATAATCTTATCTATTGAAATGTTTATGTTTAAGGTATCCGACTACGTTCAGAACCATGATTCCATCACTATTTGTTTTCTTGAACCCATCCATGATGTTAAAAACAGTAGACTTACTCAATTGGAAGATTTTTCCTATACAGCGAACTGATTTCCTTCTGTTCAATGACTTATTACGAGATTTCACACACCAACTGATATATCTTGGTTTCTCGCCATTTTTTCCTATAAATAATCTTATCTATTGAAATGTTTATGTTTAAGGTATCCGACTACGTTCAGAACCATGATTCCATCACTATTTGTTTTCTTGAACCCATCCATGATGTTAAAAACAGTAGACTTACTCAATTGGAAGATTTTTCCTATACAGCGAACTGATTTCCTTCTGTTCAATGACTTATTACGAGATTTCACACACCAACTGATATATCTTGGTTTCTCGCCATTTTTTCCTATAAATAATCTTATCTATTGAAATGTTTATGTTTAAGGTATCCGACTACGTTCAGAACCATGATTCCATCACTATTTGTTTTCTTGAACCCATCCATGATGTTAAAAACAGTAGACTTACTCAATTGGAAGATTTTTCCTATACAGCGAACTGATTTCCTTCTTGTTCAATGACTTATTACGAGATTTCACACACCAACTGATATATCTTGGTTTCTCGCCATTTTTCCTATAAATAATCTTATCTATTGAAATGTTTATGTTTAAGGTATCCGACTACGTTCAGAACCATGATTCCATCACTATTTGTTTTCTTGAACCCATCCATGATGTTAAAAACAGTAGACTTACTCAATTGGAAGATTTTTCCTATACAGCGAACTGATTTCCCTTCTGTTCAATGACTTATTACGAGATTTCACACACCAACTGATATATCTTGGTTTCTCGCCATTTTTTCCTATAAATAATCTTATCTATTGAAATGTTTATGTTTAAGGTATCCGACTACGTTCAGAACCATGATTCCATCACTATTTGTTTTCTTGAACCCATCCATGATGTTAAAAACAGTAGACTTACTCAATTGGAAGATTTTTCCTATACAGCGAACTGATTTCCCTTCTGTTCAATGACTTATTACGAGATTTCACACACCAACTGATATATCTTGGTTTCTCGCCATTTTTTCCTATAAATAATCTTATCTATTGAAATGTTTATGTTTAAGGTATCCGACTACGTTCAGAACCATGATTCCATCACTATTTGTTTTCTTGAACCCATCCATGATGTTAAAAACAGTAGACTTACTCAATTGGAAGATTTTTCCTATACAGCGAACTGATTTCCCTTCTGTTCAATGACTTATTACGAGATTTCACACACCAACTGATATATCTTGTTTCTCGCCATTTTTTCCTATAAATAATCTTATCTATTGAAATGTTTATGTTTAAGGTATCCGACTACGTTCAGAACCATGATTCCATCACTATTTGTTTTCTTGAACCCATCCATGATGTTAAAAACAGTAGACTTACTCAATTGGAAGATTTTTCCTATACAGCGAACTGATTTCCCTTCTGTTCAATGACTTATTACGAGATTTCACACACCAACTGATATATCTTGGTTTCTCGCCATTTTTCCTATAAATAATCTTATCTATTGAAATGTTTATGTTTAAGGTATCGACTAAGTTCAGAACCATGATTCCATCACTATTTGTTTTCTTGAACCCATCCATGATGTTAAAAACAGTAGACTTACTCAATTGAAGATTTTTCCTATACAGCGAACTGATTTCCTTCTGTTCAATGACTTATTACGAGATTTCACACCAACTGATATATCTTGGTTTCTCGCCATTTTCCTATAAATAATCTTATCTATTGAAATGTTTATGTTTAAGGTATCCGACTACGTTCAGAACCATGATTCCATCACTATTTGTTTCTTGAACCCATCCATGATGTTAAAAAACAGTAGACTTACTCAATTGGAAGATTTTTCCTATACAGCGAACTGATTTCCCTTCTGTTCAATGACTTATTACGAGATTTCACACACCAACTGATATATCTTGGTTTCTCGCCATTTTTTCCTATAAATAATCTTATCTATTGAAATGTTTATGTTTAAGGTATCCGACTACGTTCAGAACCATGATTCCATCACTATTTGTTTTTCTTGAACCCATCCATGATGTTAAAAACAGTAGACTTACTCAATTGGAAGATTTTTCCTATACAGCGAACTGATTTCCCTTCTGTTCAATGACTTATTACGAGATTTCACACACCAACTGATATATCTTGGTTTCTCGCCATTTTTTCCTATAAATAATCTTATCTATTGAAATGTTATGTTTAAGGTATCCGAAGCTACGTTCAGACCATGATTCCATCACTATTTGTTTTCTTGAACCCATCCATGATGTTAAAAACAGTAGACTTACTCAATTGGAAGATTTTTCCTATACAACGAACTGATTTCCCTTCTGTTCAATGACTTATTACAGGATTTCACACCAACTGATATATCTTGGTTTCTCGCCATTTTTTCTATAAATAATCTTATCTATTGAAATGTTTATGTTTAAAGGTATCCGACTACGTTCAGAACCATGATTCCATCACTATTTGTTTTCTTGAACCCATCCATGATGTTA
>BMAU01015229.1:0-31360 GCA_019973935.1 Trichonephila clavipes
GCGATATGGCGACACATCTATCTCTGAATGAGAAAGATTATTCTTAAGTAATTTTTTAAATATTGTTACATGCTTTTATTATAATTATATTTGTGTGTGTTTATCGTTGTAATTATTCATTTATTTTTTACTCCTTGAGGTAGAACTACAACTATTTTTCAATAAACAACTGTAAAATGTATTCTTCCAACCGTTGTAGTTAATTTTCGCAATGCTAATCAAACAGATAGTTCTAAATTAAACGTATTTTCTACCATTTCCTGTAATTCAAAGCTAAACTGATTTGATTTATCTCTTGCAGATAATTCTGACTTCGTCAATGTCCTAATGTAATTTCATTGTCACTTTACGTCTTCACGAAGTTAAAAGATATTGGCTTTTACATCATTTTATGTAAATATTGTATTTTCATTTTCAGTTTATTCTATAGCCAAATTCCTTTGAGTAATCTACTTTCGAAACCTTAACTGTATTTAGTTTTTGGGTTAAGTTTTCTTCCTGTATAATTTTTTAAGCCTATTTTTCTCTAAAACTTTCTTTTATATGAAAATACTAAATAAAATTGTTTTATTATGTATTTTTGATTGTTTTTTTAAATCAAAACTAGGTTAATTTTACTTCAATTAATACTAAGTTTTTCATATTTAATTAAGTTAATGATTTTTTTATACATAGTTTGTTTGTCTAGAACTGTTTTTGGTTCAGTTTCATCTCAAATCTCCTCCTATTTTATCTATTTTAAAACGCTTTTTGATTTAAGTCGCTGTTATATTTTCTTTTTCAGTTGCAGGTGCACACAGTTTCACATTTATTATTTATGTGTTAGTATATCTAATTTATTTTCGTGTATGATTATTCCTTTTACATTTTTGTAGTATGTGTTAATGCACATTGCTGAATCGAATAACTACTCATCTTGCAAGACCTAATGATATTGAAACTGTGTTCTTGAGTTGGGCATTGGTAAAAAATAATTTCATCCTGAAGATTCCTTTATTCCATCAGATGTTGCATTCCATTTTAAGCAGCAACTTTAACATATCGTCGGCCTAGTTATTGGAATGCGTAACTCCACGAAGGAAACTAATTTGATTTACGAGTGCTACATGCCAAGTACTTTTTGAGCAAATCCTTAATCGCTCCAAACGATCAAGTGATGGTAGACATAACAAGAAGATACAAATATCAAGGTAACCATATTGTTATGTTGTCGCCCATTTTGGCGAACATAAACAACAGTTTAGCGCTTAGTATTCCGATATTAAATTAGAACCCCAGATGGAGTTACGCATCTCTGATAACTAGGCAAATGATATGATTTATCTCACCGTTGCTATGAGTATTATTAATACCCAAGGATGTCCCCCACATACTTAGGCATTTGATTGTATCTGGGAAATTTATTGTTTCCGCGCAGAAAACTTTAGGTTTATTGTTCAAGATTCGTAAGTGCAAAACATTTGTACATCTTTGGGTGTTTATGGGTTATAAGAATTTTGGTCTGGTGATCTCTTTCCGATTTATTGTCAATTTGAACATCGGTAATATTACCAATTTACAGTTGTGTCTGGAATAAATTTAATCTGACTTGGAAACAACAATAAATAAAGTGTAAGGCGTTTGTGAATGGAACCCTAGAAAATGAGATCTATTTATCACAGAAATATCAACAGTACACTGACATCGAAGGAAAATATACTTTCAGCGGTTTCTTCTGCGGGCCATGGCCCTTGACTAAAAAGCTGCCACGATGAAATTTCCTCCTTATTGAAAAAAAAAAAAGCATTTTCTTTTTAATTTATCGGTAATTTCCACATTTTGCCATTGCAGCAAAATAGTGAAAAATCTAGCTAAAAGTACAACAGAAAAGAAATGGCACTAAATTCAAACTGATTGCCATAGACAGATTTTCAATATTTGAAAATAAATGGTATTCCCATTTATAGACAGATTTTCCATATTTGAAAAAAAAGTATTCCCATTTATATGAGCAACTGCTGTAAATCTGAACTCGACGTGTTTTTTGCATGTTTCTATGAAGTATGGCAACATATAAAACATGCCATTCTACATGGTTCCTACAGGTGATAAGTAAATCATTTTTGCTTCAAATAAAAAAAAAAAGATTTATTGCTTATTAAACCCCCTAAGCAGCTCCAGCGTATATATACGTTTCACACAGTCAGTGTTAATTGCTCTGGGCGTATATACGCGATTTTCCGAAGTGCGATCTTTTTTTTTTTTTTGTACTGGTATCAGTAAAATTATTTCAAATCCTTAGGAATGCAAAAAAATGATTGGGACAGTATGTTTGTGAAGAGATGGATTTCAGAGAAGGATTTGATTATTTATTCCTTTTCTTTCTTCCTACTACACACAAATGTGCGTTTATTTTAAAAATGGTGGCACTCGGGAGAAAATCGTAAATTTTAACCGGCAGTTAAACTTTACACGATTTGTTGAAACTGTGGATGAGACGCATCTCGAAGAAAACTTTATGTTTTCTTTGGATATCCTTGTTATTGCTACTTATGCCACCTGATTGATATCAACATAAGGTCAAGGCCCAAGAAATTCATTGCGGCAAGGGGCTTGTTATACGCCTGCCGTTAGATGCAGCTTTGCGCACCTTACATCTGATACTACGATTTGGCTCTGTTTCACTCAAATTTTGAGGGAGAAAACCTTGGGGTTGTCAGAGGCCCTCACTTCTCTTCGACTTCCGCCAACTTCAAGAGAGGACATGGGGCTCGATAGCTATTTAGAGTACCCTCTGCCACAAAGGCCCAATATATTCACAAACATCCATACATTCTCCAGGATTCGAACCCAGGCCCTACGGCACCGCAGTCAGTGTCACTAACCACTATACTGAATTGGCGGAATCGCTTAAAATTCAGTGATGCTACGATGTTTTCATATAGCATCAATGTTTAAGTTTGTTTCATCAATCTGTTCTTTATTTAGTTTTGAGAGATTCCTTTATACATACGAATCTTATACATATTTTACACGTAATTCATATCATCCATATATATGTTACTGTGGATGTCCGAAATTGAGAATGTCGATTTCACCGGGTGAATATCGACACATTACCAAATACATCGTTGAAAAAGATCGAATATTGTACTACAATCTTGTACATTCGACTTTCACCGACGTATGTCAACAATCACAGATATGCTCTGATGGAGGTCGAAAAAAGAGAAGCCGACAAAGAGGCGAATGGCCGTTTCCTGCCAATTTTTTCTGCTGGGAGTCAGTCAGCTTTATCTGTCTTATGCAAGGTTTAATGGTGTGAACAACGTTTTCTTAATTTTTCTGATATCCTAATTTATACTGAATGGATACAACAGTGAATCGTGATCTTTTTCTTGTAAAGTTAAATGCATTGATTGCGGGTAAATGAGGAGACAATTGTTATTATTTTTCAAAAGAAAAGTACTCTAAAATACTTTCTAAAGTGGTTTTGCAAAAACTAAATGCAACACACCTTGGATTACAAATGATTAAAACGTTTTGAAGTTTTTAAATTAATGACGAAGAGAAGTTAGTTGTACCATTAAACCATCAGAAAAGAATATACAGTATTATGTTACCAATGACGAATTGTTCAGTGTATTATATGAAACTCACATCAGAACAGGCCACGGATGAAGAACACGTATGCTTAAAGAGTTGGAAATTTAATACAAAAATATTACATATAAAGCTGTAATGTTGTATTTAAATTTATGCAAACAGTGTCAAATGAAACACAGTGCACCTAAGAAAGATAGTGTTGTGAAACTAATGACCAGGTCTGAGTTAAACTCAAGATGTCATTATTCAAGATATTTCAATGAAATATTGCAAAAAATAGCTTTTTTTCAAAGTGAATTTTTAGTTTTGTGAACACGGTTTGTGTTCCGTTTTGCTTCTGTACTGTTGTTGTATGAGTGTGACAATAGTTTAACTCTACTTAGGCTTATATTATAAATATATTGAAGTTTTTTTTAAACTTTAGTTAATGCTAAATTAATTTCTTTTCTTTCCAGTTGAAGGAAGGGTTCCTGATATATATTACTTATGATAGTATTCTGTGAAATGTTTTATATCCCTAAGCTGTTTTTTTTCTTTCAGTTTATTTGTTCCTGAGTCAGTACAGAGCATAAACATACTATTGTTATTACTTTTCTGTTATAAAATGTTATACATTATTCATTCATTTATCTATTTACCTTTTTGACATGTTAATTTTCTAGTTTAGATTTAAATAAATGTTTCTATTAAATCATTCTTCATTTTGAAGAACTTCAGTCCGCTTAAAAATATTTAAAATTTATATATTTATAAACACTTATCTCTTAAAAATAATTCTAAATTTTGAATACCCTATATTGCACCTGGTCTGACCTCCTTACAAATATTATGCATACAAATTAACTTTATTTTTAAAAATTTGACCCATGTGAACAATGCATATTTAATCTAGTTAAATGTAAATTAAAATTACATATCGATGCTTGAAAACACAAGAAAAGTTACATTTCATTGCATGTAAAATTTTATGCATATATCTCAATACTTAATTCACCTTTTAATGATCTCAATTTACATAGATTGTAAAAGAGTTTCTACTAAGTTTTAGCATTAATTTTTCGTATGATTTAAAATAAATATTTTCTTAAGATACAATAATTTCGTAGATAAGCAAAAAATTTATTGAAAGCATACTCCGTTTCTTAAGATATGGGAAATAAAACACTTTTAATACTTTAAAATTTTTAATACACTTGAAAGGATTATCCTTGCTTACTAGTAATTTTCCAAAAAAGTTTGATTCAATCAATGTAGTTTTTTTATCGCTGAAAGAGCAAGAATATTAGTCTTGAAATATGAGAGAGAAATGAATTACATTGCATGTGACATAAAATGTGAAAATATCTGAATATATTAAAAACATCATAATTGAATGTAAAAATATAATTGTTTTGGTGTATGCGCATTATCTGGGGAACATATAATTTTTCTTAAGAGTAAATAGAGTTGTGAAATTTTTTGAGAATTAATCATTTATTCCTTCATTTGTATTCCAAAAGGATTAACAATAAATATGCTGGGGATCTCATAATTTAAATATTTGAAAACATGTTGTGTTTGAATTTAAATGAAAATCTATAAACTAATTATTATTTTGTATTAGTTATTCACAGCTGCGGGTATGTGAACGTTCTTAAGCTGATTTATTATAAATGAAAGGATTATAAAAATATTAGGTATATATAAAATAACGCATAATACCACAATGATGTAAAAAAGAATGCTTATTTTTTAATCCTGATTCGTATTGACAATTGCAATAATAATTTATATATATATATATATATATATATATATATATATATATATATATATATGTATATATATATATATAAATTAGCTCTTCTTTGCAAAATTATCTATTCAATTTATAAAAATGGATGGATGTAAATATTAAAGAGAAAGGAATTATTTCTGTAAGCATAAGTGACTCAATAACTTTAAACAATAATTGCTACTTAGTTACTATAAATATTTGTTACTAATCGCGTTAGATTTTTATCACTACGGGAAATAAGACCAGAAGAGAAACAGAAAAATTAATACTCTTGTTACGAGTAAAATGTTGTTTTATTGTTGCATTAATTTGCATAATTGATTATTTACTTAGTGTAGTTTGTAAATTTTTCTTTTTTCTTTGAAATACTCTAACAAACATATTTCCGTTTGAAAAAATTACGGCAATAAGATTAGCTCTTTTTTTCTTCAATATTATAATGTTTGTTTCAAAACTTAAATTTTTCACATGTAAATTGATTACGAGAATTATAGAAACTGTTCCTTATACTGCATTATTCGATTCAAGTAATCCTGTTCTTTCATTCTATCTGGTCTGCTTAAAAAGAAAAAAAAGGTTATTAAAGGAATATTTAAGACGGTAATGATAACAATCAAATTTCCAAAAGAATATTTATGAAATTTTTATCTAATGCATAATTAAAACTCCCACATGCTACATTACTCGTTTCACATTTGACAGACGATGATGAATGCATTGCTTTGAATCTGTTAGATTTAATATTTTTATTCAACGTGACTATTTTTAAAGGAATCAAGTGCATAATAAATAATATTTATTGTTAACATATAACTACGGATCTCATTTATAATTTATTTTTTTTTATTAGATTTCAATATTCTTGTCAAAATCTTTTGTTTATTTTCAGGCAGTGGCGTATGCTGAAAAGTTTAAAATTTTTTGATACGTGCTTTTATGAATTCTTCTTGCATCTAGTGTTTCGTTATATAATCTCCAAACTGTATAAACATAATTTGGTTTTGAAAAGATTTTAAAAACATGAGCTAGTTTTTTTGTTTCTATTCTTGTAATAATCATTCTATTACGATTTAGATTGAGCTGGAAAATTTTGAATAAAGGAAATAATGCAAAAATGTTATGCATAAATGTATATTAAATAATGTACTGATGGTAAATTATACTAGAAAACAGCCTGCATGTTGAACTCATTTATAACTAAGAAACAGATATAAGTTGTATGTTTCTTTTTTACCTGAAATGTGTTATAGGAAGTTTACCTTCTTCCCAGATTCATAGCAACTTTTTTAAAAAAGTCCATAAACAAGTAGCTGCTTTAATGAGAACATTTTCTTTTTACAGTCAGCATAATAATTATTTCCACAAAATAATTTTTTAAACCGTACTAATTGCTGATTTAGTTCATAAAACAGTTTTACGATTCTTAGTTTTTTGAAAATAACTATCTTTTTTAATTTTTTAGAAATATTTTTCATTAAGTTAAGGTACTCATTTTATGATTACTTACCATTTATAAAACAATCAAATATTACTTATTTTTCAAAGTTATTAAAATATCTATTCAATAATTGTTTTTAAAATTATGTTTAATATACTTCTTTTTTTCCATGATTACTTAAGAGAAATGCGTAAATTATAATTAAATAGTGATAAAGTTTACCTGAAAATCATCTTGAATCCCTTAGTGCAAAAAATCCTTCAACTTGTCTCACTGAGTGATCTAACCCAAACTAACAAAGCAAGCACCCAGTGCATTTGTCAAAAATAAAGAAAACTTAGCTACACCCATCGCTTTGCTTTAATACCTGTCCAGTTGACCCTTTCCTTGTAGTACGCTCTGATGATCCCATCATGAGACAAAGAAAAACATAATATATTTTCTAGAAACCATGAAAAATTCAGTTGCAATTTTTTCCTTTATCATCGTGCCGCAACACGCGATTATGACAAGGTCAATGTTTTCTTCAGGATGACCGGATACGCTCTAGTTTGTTTTTACTTCGTCTCACGAAAACTTTAATTTGTTTGAGGAAGAGTCGAAGCCTTACGGTCTTCAAAAGTTTTGGTTATGTTATCTTATGAATAATCGAGTTTATTTTAAGAAATGGAAACAAAAACAAGCATGTTTTCAAAAGCAAGCAATGAAAAAAAAAATATTTCGTGGCACATCTGTCATTGTCAAAATTTTTGTCCTTCCTGAGATCTAATTACATGTTGCATTACTGAACGGATGATAAAGTTCATAATATTTATTGGTCATTCAAGATATTTTATTATTACAATTTACCAAATATATCAAGACAACAACAAAGCAATAACTCGGTGAAGAATTTGAACTTCTGATTCAGAATATTATGGATTCAGATTTTATCCGGTAATGATGTATATTTATAAATTTGGAATAAAGAAAGAAATTGAGTTTTACTTCTGCACATGAAAAATGAAATTTGGCTGTGTAATAAGTATAGAAATGTTTGATTTGGAGACATAATTATATTTATAACAAAAAATATAAATAAAACTTTTTAAAACTATTTACGAGAAAATATTTTTTCCCTATAACTTTCTACTTTTGTATTTCAAACTTTAGAATCAGTCATTTCTTGAAAATATATTTAATTGTCTTAGCTTATGGAGAATGACTTAGATTTGACGCTGCTAAAGTTTTCAATTTCTCTGTATAGTTCAGTACTTCGCAAACTTTCAATATTTGCGACCCAATATTCAACCATAACATTCATCGCACCCCTATTACATCTAAGTAATGATGTATAGAATTCAATAATACTATACTTTGACATTAAAGCTACAATACGAACATTCAAAGTGCTACTGGCGTACAAACGTCTCGCTCTGTCAGCAAAGTTAAATGCCGTGGACGTATATATACGTCTTTCCGAAGTACGATCTTTGTGTGCACTGCTATTCATAAAATTATTCCGGAAGGATTTGAAATGAAATAAAAAGAACCTTGACAATAGTTGCGAAAGATTTATCTATTTCAGAGGATTTCTTATTTTTTTATTCCTTTTCCGCCACCCTCCAATACATCCCTATACGCTCACCACCCAGAAAACGGTGGCATTGGGAAGCAAATCGCGTAACTTTTAATCAACAGTTAAGGAATTAATTATAAACCGTACAAATTATCAAGATAAGTGTTAATTTATTAGTATAATTTTATATATGACAAGCCCATGGAGTTACTCGTAATTATTAAACTTGTCCTTAACTTACTATTGTTAAATTAATTCTAAAATACATTGTGTAAAAGTACAGATACATTTAAGCGTATTATATCAGCACAAATGTTATTTTATTTTTTATTAAGTCAATACATTTTTTTTTACTTTCAGTAAATTAATAATTTCTTAAATAATCCTTTATTTTCGATTATTCAATATGCTTGAGCCCCCTCGTAGAAATATCACGCCCCCTTAGGGGGCACGCCTCATAGTTTGAGAAACTCTGATATTGTTTCAAAATGAGGTTTGATACTATTATTCTATTTTTTTATTGTGCTTATTATATTGAATCCTTTAAAATAAAAAGGGATATAATATTTAATTTAAAAAATAATCTTTTGTCAAGTATTAATGATCAAGTACATCCCTTACAAGACAAAAATCTCTTCCCCTCTTTCACATTAGTTTGTGATTCCTCTCTACTCGAGTACATGCTTCTGTGTTATTTTTTACTGCAATTTCAATCAATGATTAGAAATTTAGAGAACTTATTTCCTAAAATTCCGCATGTATACTTACATCAACAGATTTTGAATAATTTAGAAATTGTAATACTTTCTTAATGCGAGAATGTATTAATAATTACAAATGTAATGTTTAATATTTCCAAAGCTTGGTGAGCAAATAAATGATAAGCTTTTTTGTACAACTTTTCCATTGTTTTAAGTGAATTTTTTCTATTGTTTTTTTCTTAAAGATTTCTATTGTTCCAACACGATAATTATTTCATTCTGTAAATCTAATTTCACAAATTACTATGCAATGACAAGAATTAAAATTTTGCTTGATTTTTCCATATCGAGTTCTTATTTTCTGTTAAGTTCCGAAATTTTCAGGCATGATACGTTGAATGCTAGTTTAAATTTTTTAAAGTATAATTGACCAAAAAAGAAATTGTCTTTTGAAATCTGTTATAATTCTTTCTTAAATTTAAGACATTTCCTACCAGACTAATGATAAGATGTGTTTTCTTAAGAGGAAAATTTAAATGAAAAGATTTAATGTGTATATTTCTGACTTTTGTTGGTTAAAGTCTCAAAAAGATATTTCTTAAGCATTAAATCCCAAATAATAGCTCCATTGTTTAGACATTTTGGAAAAAATTAATTTTCTATTAGTATTTACACAATCCTACTTAACTGTATGATCATTAGCATCCATGTTAACATGTGTTAAACTACCAATGCATATTGCGTGATGCCGAGAATATGCAGGAGAATATTTTACAGGCTTTCATCAATTATTTTACGTTTAGTCTTTATAATCATTTGCTATCGTATTAAAAGTCATTCCCTAAAGAGTATCAGCTAACGAGGTATTAACTTAGTATTCATTTTGTTTCATATTGTCAGATAGTTTTAATTTATTTAATGAATTTTAGTTCTTTGTTTAAGCACTTTTGTTACAGAGGTGATTTTGCTAATATTTCTAACGTCTGTTTTCCATTATTGAAATTAATACTTATCCACATTTGTCGTGTGCGCTACAAAGATACTTTCTAGTAAAACATAACAATGGACTCTTAATGAATTAATTCCAATAATGTGGCGTGTGTTTCCAACGAATCTTCTCTTATTTTAGGTAAAATACGGAACCAATCGAAAAGTTAAACATAAAAGATTATTTAAAGAAAAGGAAAGCAAAACAAAGGAAGAAAGCAAAACAAAAAGCATACTAAAATATGAAAGTAACATAATAATTATCCTATTACTAAAAAGTAGCATAATAATTATCATATTACTAAAAAGTAGCATAATAATTATATTACTAAAAAGTAACTGATATATTTATTACTTAAAAAAACAAATACAAAATTTCCTACTTATATTGGTAATTTGTACAGTTTATAAATAAGGTAACTTTATCATAAATCTACATTATTGCATTCAATACATTGTCATTGTATGGAGGGGGGCGATGAAAATTAGGATTGAAAATTGGGTCGCAAACATTGAAGGTTTGAGAAGCACTGGTGTAGGGAATATTATATTTTTTATTTGGAGACATTGACCTGATGTGGTGATAATAGTAGGGGGACTACATCAGACTTGGAGTCTTATAGTTATAACTTGTTTCTTACATCCTTTGCCTATATACACTCAGGAACATTGAAAATAGCGACCGAAGAAGAAAGCATCGGATTGAAATGAAATTTAATACACATAATGACACAGATGAGAGATTTGCTTGATCTCAAAAACAAGACAAACGAATACAGGATGTGCAACGACGCAAATACTGGGCAACTTCAATAGCGCGTTGCACCACCTCCAGCTGCAATACATGCCGCCACACGGTCCTGCATTGAGTTGATTAGACACCTTATGTTGTCCTGAGGCAGATGGGCCCAGAAATCTTGAACAGCCAACTCTAAATTATGTACAGAGGGACACGATGGCATCTGCCGTTTTGGCTGATCCCACACGTGCTCTACAGGGGACAAATTGGGGGAGCGGGCCGGCCATGGAAGAGTCTGAAAATGACGTAGGAAGTCTTGAGCAACTCTTGCTGTATGCGGACGAGTATTATCTTGCTGGAAAATTTCCCCTGGGAGACCATTTAGGAAAGGTCCTACATGGGATCGAAGAATATCATCAACGTAACGTTGCCCCGTTAAAGTTCCATGCATCACAATTAAAGTGGACCGGCTATCATAGGCTATGGCCCCCCCAGACCATTACACCAGCTGTGCGGGCAGTGTGACGTAGAACAGTGTGGGGGAAATTGTACCGCTCACCAGGGCGCCTCCACACACGTACACGGTTATCATCTGTCCCCAAAACTAACCGGGATTTTTCACTAAACGCAACCTTTTGCCAATCTGTGACATTCCACATTGATCTGGCTTGGCACTACTGTAGACGCAGTTGCCGATGTTCTGGTTGTAAAGAGAGTGCCCGGAAAGGGGGCTTGGATTTAAGATTTGCTTCTGCAAGGTGTCTGCAAATTGTTTGTGGAACAATTGCTACGCCCACGTCTGCGCGTATCGTTGAACGAGTCACTGTGGTGTCCAAAAGTGCTTGTCGCACGATCATTCGATCCTCTCTCCTCGTGGTCTTCCTGGTCGCTCGGGCCTCGGTTTTCCGCGCCTGGGTACCTTCTCGTGTCCACTGCTCCCAACAATTTCTAACGGCACACTCCGAACGATCCACCTGGGCAGCAACACGGTGCGTCGACCAGCCTGTAGTTTTCATCCCGATGATTAGGCCTCTCTCAAACTCGCTTAACTGTGAGAAATGTCTTCTATCACGTTTACCTGGTATGTTTCGCTTGCCAAAGTCTTCCTACAATCGGCGGGTAATCGTCACGTTCATGAATCTTCAAATTTCCGCCGGTATCTATAGTGCCCTCTTCCTGATTGTAGTGCCACCTCGGCCTTGTATGAGCATGCGTATTGGCACAAAACTTGGATCATTTGCGTATCACATTACGCTTTACTTTTTTGCAAAGTTTCGCGATTGTACTTAGTTTCCTTCTTGGGTCGCTATTTTCAATGTTCCTGAGTGTATATAATTAGTACATTTGTTTCCAAAAAAAAAACATTTCTCAAAATTTAATTCAATTATGAGGAAATTTTGGAGGTAAAATTTATTCATGTAAAGTGTGTTAAGGGTTGAATTCATAAGGACAAAGAATGACAACTTCCATCATAGCAAAAGTTTCAATAGCACAACTAGCTCTGTACGAGTATAATAAAAGATTATAGTGACCTTTTCTTGCTTTTGGTATTGTAATGCTCAGGAGATACAATCAATTATGTCCGTACCTCATTATTAAAGGCTTTACAGCTAACTGGATGACTTTGAATGCAATGAAATAAGTAATAGGTCATCACTTGCCCCGCACGGGCGCGAGTGTGCAATGTTGATGCAAGGAATTCATTGGAAGAACAAAGGCTGAGGAAGACCAAGGTAAATGAATGTGAAATATGATCTGATAGTTATGTGAAATACCTAACCTGCTCATAATTTTTTCGCTTACCAACGTGCAATTACCTCATACATATTACTCGTGGTACCTACTATTATCTCTTGGTGTTTTGTCCACGATGGTTTCTAGGATGCCTGACTTTAACCCCGAAAAAATTACTGATCCCTCTTGAGTAATGCCTTAGACCAGTGCTTCTCAAACTTTCAATATTTGCGATACATTGTTCAATCATAATTTTCATCGCCCCCTCCCCCTTCCATACAAATAACAATGCAGAAATTCAATAATACTATACTTTGACGCTAAAGCTGCAATACGACATTAACCTCTTAAATGCCACCGGCGTAAATATACGTCTCGCTCAACCAGTACATGAAATTCTCCAGAGACGTATACATACGTCTTACTGAAGTACGATCTTTTCAATGCGCTGCTATCCATAAAAATATTCAGAAAGCTTTGGAATGCAATAAAAGGACCGTGACAGTGTTTGTGATGGATTTATTTATATCAGATGATTCCTTACTTATTTATTTTCTTCCCTTCACCTAATATATCACATACGCGTTCCTACGTGGAAAACTGAGGCATCGGGGAGCGAATCGCGTAACTTTTAATTGACAGTTAAGGTATCCGACTACGTTCGGAACCGTGGTTTTCGAAAAGCGCATAAAAGGGTAATTTTCATGATATTTAGTGTCACTTAGATTAGAAAATGTATATAAAATTGTTTTAAGAATAGTATTGCAATAAATAAATTATTTAAGTACAATATTTTGACAAAAAGATGAATATAGAATGACCCATTTTCAAAATATTCTCCTTTTGTGAAAACTGCTTTTATTATAGTAATATTTTGACTGTTTATAGCTCAGACCTCTTTACTGAGGCTCAACTATGAATTTTGAAAAATTCACATTATTTTCAGAGTTACAGCCGATTGAAATAATAATCGGCGTTTTTTTCTTAAAATTTCGCCCCTCTGTTGTCGTAAAACAAGGATAAATCCACTTCTAAGTTATATATTTCAAAAATTCTAGTGGATCCTCGGTACAGATATCTGAGCTATACACAGGCAAAATATTATTACAATAGAAGCATTTTTCACAAAAGGAGAACATTTTGAAAAAAGTTATTCTTACTTAATTTTTTGCCGAAATATTGTATTCAAATAATTTTTTTTTATCAAAATGTGTCCTTAAAACAATTTTATACATGTGTTCTAATCTAAGTGACACTAAATATCATAAATACCATCCATTTATACGCTTTTGCAAAATCACAGTTCCGAACGTAGTCGAATACCTTAAAGGATTATTTACAAACCGTACAAAGTGAGAAGTGTTATTTTTTGTGTATAATTTTATATATGACAAGCCCATGGGGTCACTGGTAATTGTTAAACTTGTTCTTAACTCGGCATTGTTAAATTAATTATCAAATACATCGTGTAGTGCTGATATATTTATAAGTGTATTATATCAGTGTAAATGTTAATTTTATATTTTATTATGTCAGAATGCATTTTGTTTATTTACTTTCAGTAAAATGATAAATTTTTAAATAATGTTTTGGTTACGACTTTTCAATATGCTCGCATCCCTTTTGTAGAGTTATCACGTCCCCTTAGGGAGTAGGGGCGCTACACAGTTTAAGAAACGTTGCCTTAGCCAATCAGCATGACTATAAGCCCAAAAGTATTCAGCGATAAACATCCTTCTTCTTTCTTCAAATATATGAGCTTTGGATCCGGTGTGTGTGCAAGGGGGGGGGTCTAGGTCAAATGGCCAAATTTAATCTTTGTTTTGCAATGCAATATAGCTAACATTCCTGGTGTGTTGAATGCTAACTGTTAAAACAGAAGGTAGTCTTTAGTTATCCCCATTACAACTTTAACATCTCAGCAGTATGTTGATGACATCTTTCGGCCAGTAGCTATATCTGTCACGAAGCTCGGGACATTTTTTTGGGAAGACAGTACTACAGCTCATTTGACTGCCTTTTTTCTTTGTCTTTGCTTCTGTACTGTTGATACACTTCACCGGTTAGCAAAATCTTTCGATATTTCACTAAATATGTATCGAATATGGTGAAACTTCAGATCCAGACCTCCCAATACGTTGCTGAACCTGATCCAAAATTGGTATGTGCCTGGTAAAATGTATCACAAGAGGAGATAAAGAATATTTAATTTGAAAAGAAAATTTCGAATTTTTTAAAAATTTAATTTGTTTATGTATACACAGTACATGATTTATATATAAAATACGATTAAAAAAACATTTCGAAATTCTTCTACTTTATAATAATTTCATATACATATACCTATGAACATAATTTTAGTATCTTTCATATTATTTATAGCCAAGGGCAAATTTCGATGCATTATAGTAATATGAACATTGTGTGTATTCAGAAATATTTTTAATTCAAGTTACATACTTTATATAAAATTTATTTTATAAAGTTACGTATTTTATTTATCATTATAAATCTATTTATAATTACAACAAATAATAGTGTTTGAGTAACAATTTTAAAACACAGAACTACCTTAATTCAACATAAAAATGAAAAATATATATATATATATATATAAATAAAAGTCTAAACTGTGTGTGTGTGATTTGCCTTACTTCTGATTACTTCTTATTTTTAATTACCTATTTGCAAAGTTGTTAATTTCCCCTTTTGTAAGTAGTTTTCAGTATGAAAATTAAATACACAATATAAAGCTTGCAACTTCTAAATATAAAGATAAAAATCAAAACAAATTAATTTTTATATTTTTAAGTTTTTAAAGTTTATTTTAATACTTTATCCTTTAATCTATAGTATAAATACACATTAACATTTCAGTATTTTCGTAAGCTCATCTAATTAAATTGTAATTGTGTGTTCAATTGAAATGCTAGATTGAAATGCTAAATGTCATCTCCATTATCTGGATGTTATCTTGTCTGTATTATGAGTGTTGCAATGTTGTTTTAGAGTTCGTGATGTTTAGTTTCTCTGACATGCAGGTACTATTGGAGCCTGTGTTTCATCTCTTTCATTTACTCCTTTGTAATCTGTATCTAATAGAGAGCAGCATATATTGTTTCGAATAGATAAAATCTGGTGTAAAGTTACACAATTCATTTCCTAATAAGTTGTAAAGGGCAAGAATCTAACCCGTTCAATCATCTGATTAAAATTAGGACTAAAATAGTTATTACAGGAGTGGCGAAATGAAAGAAGCAGATTTTTAAAATATGTGGTATTAAAAAGTTAATCAATATGTTTGCGTGGAAGTGATTTTCAGCATTTATAAGGACTTTGCTTATTTTCTCTACTTCTGTAGTTTAGAAAGCAAAGAGGCAGTGAAAAAGACAGCGTAATATTTTTGAACATTTTTATGAAATGACTCAAGGAGTTTGATGCTTTCTTTTGGTTCTGTAATTAACGATGCAGGTACACACAAAACACTATTTACACGTTAGAAATCTATAAATCAACGACCTATGCCTTGCACCCTGTTTCGCTTTCTCTTTTACCATCTAAATTTTTTTTGTACTTGTTTCACAGTTTCTATTTTATTTAAATTTTTTTTCTCTTTGCCTTCGGAAGAAAGTTACATTCGTTGTCATCGGAAGAGACTAAATCTTCTTTAGAGGCATCTTAAACTATCTACAGACTCTTCCTGCTGAATCTTGTGATTAATAATAATAATAGGACAATCTGTCCTATCGTTTTTGTCAGTCGTACTTTGTCACATTTTAAAATTTAGAATACCAGATAACACACACATTTCAAGAAATCTTTTTTTCTACTTTTTACCTCCACAATACTTTTCACTGGATTATCTGCCGCAAATTTATTTAAAAACTCTAGATGATCTAAAACTGAAAATGAAAATCAAAATGAATTAATAGTTTTTTTTTATTTTGGTTAAAATGAATAATAGCGGGAGATTGCAAGATTTAGGTAAAAGAGGAAAACATTTATAATTAATTAAAATTCTTATCTTTTAACGGAAGAAAATGAGTCAAATTTTCTTTGTGACTCAGTGTATGTAATATTATAATCGGATACAGCATGGGAACAGGATTTCTCAAATGGCAAGACCCATAAGATAATGCTACTTGTTAATGCAATTGCACATTTTGATATAAAGAAGTTGAGTTTTACGATATTTTATTTCTTAAAACTCTTTAAATTTGTTCATATAACTGAAAAATACTTGATTTGTAGCAGTGAAGCCATAATTTGTTTCATTACAATACAAAATATTCAGAATTTATATAAATTATATGTACATCTTACAATGATCTTTATTCGAAACATTTCATATTAAAAGACATATATAGTAAATAGTGAATTTGATTTTTTAATATTATTTCATCGCTTACAAAAATATTTAAATAGTTTTTACATAATAGGACTTCATTGATTACCTTAAAATTAGCACCTATACTTTAGAGCTGAAATTTTTAATTTATAGGTATATATTTGCCATATAACGCGCACCCACTTTTTACGAAGAAACCTGAAATGTACGCGCGCAACACTCTTATGTTTTCAAGTAATTTATTCCAGGTATTATTCCAAGCATTAGAAAACAATATTATACTGCTAGAAATATAGTCCCTTAAGTTCACAAATGATGTCATTTCTTTTAAATGAATGTTATTTCAGTATATGGAAGTCTTAATTTTTTTCTTTTTATTTTTATTTTTAAAGCTCCCATTTTCATAACCGGCGTTTAAATTTCGATCTTACTTTTTGTGTTAAAAGCACGCGTTATACACCAAATTTTACAGTAATTGTTTATTAACATCACACTTAGAACTAATTCGAGAATTAGTGATAGTGGATTTCGTAATTTTGTGTGACGAATGTTTTAAAGTAATGATAATTCCACTCTTCTAACTTCCACATTTACCCAATGGATTTTTATCCCCGATAGATTTAATGTACATCAGTCTAGATTCACAACAAATGTTAACAATAGCAGGACTCGAGCCTACAACTGAACTGAAGTAATACAGACCTAAAGTGGACAAATATCCCAAGAGTGGATTATGAGAACCTGAGCTATCAAAATCTCATATTCTGTAACACAAATCGGAGAAACTGGACCCATCATTTCCATTCATATTATTTCTATCCTTATTTTTCTAGTTTTTTCTTCAATACGTTGTTCGAAAACAAATTTCCTTGCAAGCCTTCAATATATAACTTCTCCCTTAATACACTCTATTCAGTCTTTTTTGAGTGTGTAATACAATACGCTAAGAAGATGAATAATAAAGTTGCTGCTTGAAAGTATTGCTACATCTGAAATGCATTTTTCACATACATTTAAAGTATTGTGAGACAACTTTTCGAGTAACGTGAAAAAATTTAACATACTCTTAAGAAAAAAGAAAAATAGAAGGGGTAAACCTTCACATATTTTATACTTTTAAGTTAGAAACAATATCAAATAAAATATAAGAAGTTTTTCAAATGAATTATTGTTTTGTGTTTGTTGAAAATTGATTAAGTTTGTAAAGAGAGAAAAAACCACGCCATGACTCCCGTTTAGAATTGGGAGGCAAATGTAAGGATAATTAAAATATATTAAAAATTAAATTCCCTATCTAGCACTTAACTCATTTTTTCAGTTCACATCTTCAAGTATCAAACTAATCACTCATTTATTTCTTCCGAACATATGGCCTAGCCAATAAACATGTCTAATTTCATATCGCTAGACTTAATAGTCCCCATTTGTCAGCATTAACTTTCAAGTAAAATCATAAAAGCCGCGATACTTACCGCATCTGTGTTTTAAGTGAATTCGCTTAAAACATCCCGTTGCGTTCTTTTCTCTCTCTCCGCTCAGCGTCAGAGCTTGTACAGATTTCATCGAATACCCTCTTCTTAAACATTAAGTCTGATTCTGACTCGAAACATGTCAGAATTAAATTTGGCAGGATTTTATTTGCGTGTAAATTTCAAATCTTAACTTAAAACTATTCTTAATAGAAAATAATCTTAAAATAAAAACGAACGCCGACGACCGTAATAACTGATATGGAGAATTTGATGGAACTTCGACTGCGCCGTATGCCTCTATGCAGAAGACGTTGGGTTGCCGGAATTAATCTACGGTACGGAAAAAGAAGAAACGACATCGAGAAGAAACCGTCTTACTGCATAACGATATTCTGTCATTGCTGAAGAGGCCACCCAGTTTACCGTGAATGGAAGAAACATTCTAATGGAGAGAAAAAGAAAAAAAAAAGGAAGCATGGATCCCCTATATCCTCGTGACGAAAGACGTAACTCCTGCCGCCAGAGAAATAAAGAGAAGGAAAAAACTTCGCCGGAATGTCTGCACGGTAATACTGTGAATTTGACCACCGTGTCGAATAATAGTGAAGTACCAACATCGAAAGAAAAATAAATGGATAAAATTTTACTGTTGAAATAAAGTGATAACAACATCTGGATTGCCGCTCATCAGGGGTTACTGCCGCTGCAAAGTGGAGGTCAGTTAAATTATATTTCCAATTTTAGTAACATTGAAGTAACTGAGTTTTGCTAAACAGAACTTTTCGAAAAAGAATAATATATGATATGGTATATTTAATTTTTATAATAAAGTTGTGTTAAATGAGATATTTTATTTATATATATTTTAATTGAGAAACAAAGTGTATAGGTTTTTGTCATACAAAATGTTGCGAAATTTTAATATACTTCTCATAATTTTATCTTAAGATGTCGAATGAGTTAACTGTTACGATAGAAATTGGTGTTTTAAAGTTGAAAGATATAAATCAAGTTTTTAGAAAAATGACTAATGTACTAATACTAGTGATAAAAGTAAAGTCACGTTGTATTCTTTTTTCTCCACTGAATTTTATTGTTTTGTTAATTATTTTATTCAGCAGTTATTTTATTGCATGTCATTTAAATTTTTCATTTTGAAATTGTGTGTTTTGAAATACCGGCCATATATCAAGATTCACTACTTCTCGAAATTTTCCATATCTAAATTTGAAATTAATTTAATAACTTGGAGCTTAATTTTGGACATTATTTAGTGAATAAGGGAGAATACAATCATTATATTTTTGTATATGTCTTGAAACATTAAGAGGACAAATGTGTTTAGTTTGATATGTACACCTCTTATGTTTCTTATCAGCATCTCTGAACATCTGTGAGTTGATCACACAGATTTCTCAGAGAGATGTGTTTAAAATTATAAATAATGGGATACAGTTTATATTTTTGTGAATGTAAGAGAAACCAGAGATTTTTTTATCTATGAAACGAATATTAAGAAGGTTACGGAGAGATTCAAAATAATTGTATGCGATATTGTTAAATTACAGTAAATATTGGGAAAAATTTCCTAAATATTAAAGGTGTTTATTGAAGTGAGTCCACTTTTCCGACTCAAAAATAATAAAAAAAGCTCTTATATTCTTACATTCTTTTACGCTTACATTTTTATATTCTTATATTTTATAACGCATATGAAATAAAATATTGTTTATTGTGTTGAATAGTGCATATAAATTGTTGTACACCGTTTTCATATTATTAATAATTTCATTTTATTAGTGTGCATTTTTTTTATC
The DNA here is from genome assembly GCA_019973935.1 of Trichonephila clavipes. NCBI lineage: Eukaryota > Metazoa > Arthropoda > Arachnida > Araneae > Nephilidae > Trichonephila > Trichonephila clavipes. The sequence goes on from BMAU01015229.1 coordinate 20,157, forward strand.
TTTTTAAAAAAATACATTTCATACATGCAAAATTTGTGTAACAATATAAGGTTTTACTACGATGGTGCCAGGGTAGATTTTTTTACAAAATTATTATTTTAACATTTGAATGATATGCGTTTTTATATTTTACTATCTATTATTATGAAAGAATAGGAGGTAACGTGAGCTCTTATTCTGGATGTCGAATAGATTTGAATTAGCTAATCTTCAATTATATGTATGGAAATTCATTTTTATCAATTAATATTCTGGAAGTGTCATTACTGTGTTTGTTGTAATAGTTTCAATTATTGTATTGCATTTTGATTTTAGTATTCCCATTGCTTAAATATTTCTACTGTGTGTAATATGTCTTTCTATACGATGTTATGTATTGTTTTGTGTCTGTTGAAAATTGATTAAGTTTGTAAAGAGAGAAAAAAACACGCCATGACTCCCTTTTAAAATTGGGAGGCAAATGTAAGGATAATTAAATTAGATTAAAAATTAATTCCCTATCTAGCACTTAATTCATCCTTCTCAGTCCACATCTTCAAGTATCAAATTAATCACCCATTTATTTTCTTCCGAACATATGGCTTAGCCAATAAACATGTCTAATTCCAGATCGTTAGATTTAATAGTCCCCATATGTCAGCATTAACTTTCAAGTACAATCATGAAAGCCGCGATACTTACCTCATCTATTTTTTAAGTTAATCCACTTAAAATATTCCGTGGTGTTCTTTTTCTCTCTTCGCTCAGCGTCAGAGCTCGAACCGATTTCACAGAATAAAGACCCTCTTCTTAAAAATTAAGTTTGATTCTGTCTCCAAACATGACACACACACACACACATATATGTGGGATTATGGTACAGTTCTAGGGGTATTCAATGATCACACTCTCGTTTGTTTCTAATCTAACGTTTAATGCTGGACAAAATACACAGTTCTACTCACTACGACAGACGTTTAACACATATAATACAGTATCTACAATTCGATTAAGCCCCGGATCATCGACCTCCGCGTCTAGAGTCCACTCGCTGAATCTTAATCTTCACAATAATACTGAGGTACAGGAGTGTTGAGAGGGACCTACGCGTCACATTTTGATATAAAGAAGTTGAGTTTTACGATATTTTATTTCTTAAAACTCTTTAAATTTGTTCATATAACTGAAAAATACTTGATTTGTAGCAGTGAAGCCATAATTTGTTTCATTACAATACAAAATATTCAGAATTTATATAAATTATTTGTACATCTTACAATGATCTTTATTCGAAACATTTCATATTAAAAGACATATATAGTAAATAGTGAATTTGATTTTTTAATATTATTTCATCGCTTACAAAAATATTTAAATAGTTTTTACATAATAGAACTTCAATGATTACCTTAAAATTAGCACCTATACTTTCAAGCTGAAATTTTTAATTTATAGGTATATATTTGCCATATAACGCGCACCCACTTTTTACGAAGAAACCTGAAATGTACGCGCGCAACACTCTTATGTTTTCAAGTAATTTATTCCAGGTATTATTCCAAGCATTAGAAAACAATATTATACTGCTAGAAATATAGTCCCTTAAGTTCACAAATGATGTCATTTCTTTTAAATGAATGTTATTTCAGTATATGGAAGTCTTAATTTTTTTCTAAGCTCATACTTTTTATTTTTATTTTTAAAGCTCCCATTTTCATAACCGGCGTTTAAATTTCGATCTTACTTTTTGTGTTAAAAGCACGCGTTATACACCAAATTTTACAGTAATTGTTTATTAACATCACACTTAGAACTAATTCGAGAATTAGTGATAGTGGATTTCGTAATTTTGTGTGACGAATGTTTTAAAGTAATGATGATTCCACTCTTCTAACTTCCACATTTACCCAATGGATTTTTATCCCCGATAGATTTAATGTACATCAGTCTAGATTCACAACAAATGTTAACAATAGCAGGACTCGAGCCTACAACTGAACTGAAGTAATACAGACCTAAAGTGGACAAATATCCCAAGAGTGGATTATGAGAACCTGAGCTATCAAAATCTCATATTCTGTAACACAAATCGGAGAAACTGGACCCATCATTTCCATTCATATTATTTCTATCCTTATTTTTCTAGTTTTTTCTTCAATACGTAGTTCGAAAACAAATTTCCTTGCAAGCCTTCAATATATAACTTCTCCCCTTAATATACTCTATTCGGTCTTTTTTTGAGTGTGTAATACAATACGCTAAGAAGATGAATAATAAAGTTGCTGCTTGAAAGTATTGCTACATCTGAAATGCATTTTTCACATACATTTAAAGTATTGTGAGACAACTTTTCGAGTAACGTGAAAAAATTTAACATACTCTTAAGAAAAAAGAAAAATAGAAGGGGTAAACCTTCACATATTTTATACTTTTAAGTTAGAAACAATATCAAATAAAATATAAGAAGTTTTTCAAATGAATTATTGTTTTGTGTTTGTTGAAAATTGATTAAGTTTGTAAAGAGAGAAAAAACCACGCCATGACTCCCGTTTAGAATTGGGAGGCAAATGTAAGGATAATTAAAATATATTAAAAATTAAATTCCCTATCTAGCACTTAACTCATTTTTTCAGTTCACATCTTCAAGTATCAAACTAATCACTCATTTATTTCTTCCGAACATATGGCCTAGCCAATAAACATGTCTAATTTCATATCGCTAGACTTAATAGTCCCCATTTGTCAGCATTAACTTTCAAGTAAAATCATAAAAGCCGCGATACTTACCGCATCTGTGTTTTAAGTGAATTCGCTTAAAACATCCCGTTGCGTTCTTTTCTCTCTCTCCGCTCAGCGTCAGAGCTTGTACAGATTTCATCGAATACCCTCTTCTTAAACATTAAGTCTGATTCTGACTCGAAACATGTCAGAATTAAATTTGGCAGGATTTTATTTGCGTGTAAATTTCAAATCTTAACTTAAAACTATTCTTAATAGAAAATAATCTTAAAATAAAAACGAACGCCGACGACCGTAATAACTGATATGGAGAATTTGATGGAACTTCGACTGCGCCGTATGCCTCTATGCAGAAGACGTTGGGTTGCCGGAATTAATCTACGGTACGGAAAAAGAAGAAACGACATCGAGAAGAAACCGTCTTACTGCATAACGATATTCTGTCATTGCTGAAGAGGCCACCCAGTTTACCGTGAATGGAAGAAACATTCTAATGGGAGAAAAAGAAAAAAAAGGAAGCATGGATCCCCTATATCCTCGTGACGAAAGACGTAACTCCTGCCGCCAGAGAAATAAAGAGAAGGAAAAAACTTCGCCGGAATGTCTGCACGGTAATACTGTGAATTTGACCACCGTGTCGAATAATAGTGAAGTACCAACATCGAAAGAAAAATAAATGGATAAAATTTTACTGTTGAAATAAAGTGATAACAACATCTGGATTGCCGCTCATCAGGGGGTTACTGCCGCTGCAAAGTGGAGGTCAGTTAAATTATATTTCCAATTTTAGTAACATTGAAGTAACTGAGTTTTGCTAAACAGAACTTTTCGAAAAAGAATAATATATGATATGGTATATTTAATTTTTATAATAAAGTTGTGTTAAATGAGATATTTTATTTATATATATTTTAATTGAGAAACAAAGTGTATAGGTTTTTGTCATACAAAATGTTGCGAAATTTTAATATACTTCTCATAATTTTATCTTAAGATGTCGAATGAGTTAACTGTTACGATAGAAATTGGTGTTTTAAAGTTGAAAGATATAAATCAAGTTTTTAGAAAAATGACTAATGTACTAATACTAGTGATAAAAGTAAAGTCACGTTGTATTCTTTTTTCTCCACTGAATTTTATTGTTTTGTTAATTATTTTATTCAGCAGTTATTTTATTGCATGTCATTTAAATTTTTCATTTTGAAATTGTGTGTTTTGAAATACCGGCCATATATCAAGATTCACTACTTCTCGAAATTTTCCATATCTAAATTTGAAATTAATTTAATAACTTGGAGCTTAATTTTGGACATTATTTAGTGAATAAGGGAGAATACAATCATTATATTTTTGTATATGTCTTGAAACATTAAGAGGACAAATGTGTTTAGTTTGATATGTACACCTCTTATGTTTCTTATCAGCATCTCTGAACATCTGTGAGTTGATCACACAGATTTCTCAGAGAGATGTGTTTAAAATTATAAATAATGGGATACAGTTTATATTTTTGTGAATGTAAGAGAAACCAGAGATTTTTTTATCTATGAAACGAATATTAAGAAGGTTACGGAGAGATTCAAAATAATTGTATGCGATATTGTTAAATTACAGTAAATATTGGGAAAAATTTCCTAAATATTAAAGGTGTTTATTGAAGTGAGTCCACTTTTCCGACTCAAAAATAATAAAAAAAGCTCTTATATTCTTACATTCTTTTACGCTTACATTTTTATATTCTTATATTTTATAACGCATATGAAATAAAATATTGTTTATTGTGTTGAATAGTGCATATAAATTGTTGTACACCGTTTTCATATTATTAATAATTTCATTTTATTAGTGTGCATTTTTTTATTTTTTTTTAAAAAATACATTTCATACATGCAAAATTTGTGTAACAATATAAGGTTTTACTACGATGGTGCCAGGGTAGATTTTTTAAAAATTATTATTTTAACATTTGAATGATATGCGTTTTTATATTTTTACTATCTATTATTATGAAAGAATAGGAGGTAACGTGAGCTCTTATTCTGGATGTCGAATAGATTTGAATTAGCTAATCTTCAATTATATGTATGGAAATTCATTTTTATCAATTAATATTCTGGAAGTGTCATTACTGTGTTTGTTGTAATAGTTTCAATTATTGTATTGCATTTTGATTTTAGTATTCCCATTGCTTAAATATTTCTACTGTGTGTAATATGTCTTTCTATACGATGTTATGTATTGTTTTGTGTCTGTTGAAAATTGATTAAGTTTGTAAAGAGAGAAAAAAACACGCCATGACTCCCTTTTAAAATTGGGAGGCAAATGTAAGGATAATTAAATTAGATTAAAAATTAATTCCCTATCTAGCACTTAATTCATCCTTCTCAGTCCACATCTTCAAGTATCAAATTAATCACCCATTTATTTTCTTCCGAACATATGGCTTAGCCAATAAACATGTCTAATTCCAGATCGTTAGATTTAATAGTCCCCATATGTCAGCATTAACTTTCAAGTACAATCATGAAAGCCGCGATACTTACCTCATCTATTTTTTAAGTTAATCCACTTAAAATATTCCGTGGTGTTCTTTTTCTCTCTTCGCTCAGCGTCAGAGCTCGAACCGATTTCACAGAATAAAGACCCTCTTCTTAAAAATTAAGTTTGATTCTGTCTCCAAACATGACACACACACATATATGTGGGATTATGGTACAGTTCTAGGGGTATTCAATGATCACACTCTCGTTTGTTTCTAATCTAACGTTTAATGCTGGACAAAATACACAGTTCTACTCACTACGACAGACGTTTAACACATATAATACAGTATCTACAATTCGATTAAGCCCCGGATCATCGACCTCCGCGTCTAGAGTCCACTCGCTGAATCTTAATCTTCACAATAATACTGAGGTACAGGAGTGTTGAGAGGGACCTACGCGTCTCTCTCGTGAACAACGGATTGGTGGGTCCCTACTCGGCCACCGTTATCGTCACTCTCCCTTCAGCCCCGGATCATCGACCTCCGCGTCTAGCGTTCGCTCGCTGAATCCCCTATCCTTCGTTAACTCCTGGTCGCTGCCTTGACAGCGCCCTCTATAGAATGTTCATGTGGAAATTTCCCACAACTCTCTTGGCCATCCACACAAGCAGTGTCCTCACTGCTCACGCACTAAGGATCTGAAATAAACAAACTAAAAAAAAACAAAAAAAGAACAACTTTTAATATACAGTTACACAAACATTTGAAACAAGTTCATTCCTACTCTCTCATCAATGTCAAGTCCATGGCTTCATCTGGTGTGCTGATGCTGACGTAACATTGGGCCCCTCATAGTCTCCATTTTTAGCCGCATCATATCGGTCATGGGGTTTCACCTTGGTCAGCTGGTATGGTCCAAAATATTTTACTCGCAGTTTCAATTTGTTTCCAAACTGAGTCCTCATGATTGCCACCAAGTCACATTTCTTATATAGATACGCTTCTTTCCGTTTTCGGTTGTAAGTTCTCTTGTTTTCTTCTTGAATCTTCAAAATGTTCTGCTTTGCCTCTCTTAGGTTATCTCGATGTTGGAAGAGTTGCTCTCTTGACTCTCTTCTTCAAGCAGATTTCTTATTATGACATTTTCACGATTCTTCATTTTAACTCCTATGAGCAATTCAAATGGTGAATACTTTGTACTGCGTGAAAGCACACTGTTCAGCACACGTTGTAGTGAATCTACATGCTTAAACCACTTAGTCGGGTCTTCGATGGACATCTTGGTCAATACTGGAAGTAGTACTCCACGGATTCTCTCAACCTGTCCATTCCTCTCTGTACTCCCGTTGTTATTTTTGCCATCGCTAATTTTGCTCATCAGCACAGTAGTCTTCAATTCTTTAGATCTGAACGCTCCTCCTTTGTCATTAATCACTCGTGAAGGATTCCCAAAAGTTTTCTGTTGCAACTTCAGTCTTTCAATGGCTTCTTGAGCTGTAGTGCTTTTGGTTGAATACAACCACGTAAACTTTTTAAATGCATCAATAACAGTGAATAGGTGATTATAATTTTTATTGGTCGTTGGTAATGGTCCAGTAAAGTCCACGTGATATGTCGACAACGGTAGATCTTCTTTAGAAATAGGATTTAAAACGCCTTCTCCCTTTCCCCTCTTCTTATTGACTAATATGCACTCAACACAGTTCATAATAACGTTTTCGATATACCTTCTCATGTTCGGAAAATAATAATCTCTTTTCACCAACTCCTCAGTTTTTGTCGCTGCAAAATGTCCAAATGAGTGAGCTTTCTTAATCACATCTACTTGCATCATCTCTGGAACGACTAGCAACTCCTGATCCTCACTTATCTTGTACAAGATTTTATTACTTACGATGAATTCAGAAGTTTTACCTTCTTGCAACAGCTTCTTAATAGTCCCAATATATTCATCAGATTCTTGAGCGTTCGCGATCTTGTACGTTAGTTCATCACTAGTCACTAGCATAACTGGATGCCTGCTCAACGCATCTACATGCTGCATTTGTTTTGCAGGACGATGGACTACCTCGTAATTAAAATCCGTTAGAAAAATCGACCACCTAGCCATCTTTGGTGTTAATTCCTTCTTGTCGAGGGTTTTCGCAAATGCTGCACGATCCGTTTGAATTCGGAATTTCCTTCCCGGTAGGTAATTTCGAAATATTTTTCTGAGCCTCTATAACCGCCAGTACTTCTAGTTCATAACTACAAAGTTTCTCTTCTTGAATGGAAGTCTTTTTGCTCATGTAATGGATAGGATAGAAACGTCCATCTTCACCTTGTTGTAAAAGTACAGCACCTAGCCCTAGTTTGCATGCATCCGTATGCAATTCTAATTTAGCACCTTCCTTAAAAAGATGTAATACGGGTTCACTGGATAAAGGGTTCTTTAGATTTTGAAAAGCTATTTTTTGTGCATGCCCAAATTCAAAAGGATTTGTTCCTCTTAACAATTCACTAATGGGCCTAGCTATCATGGCGTATGAAGGAATATACTTTCTAAAATACCCTGTTAGCCCAAGAAAACTTTGCACATCTTTCGCGTTTTTAGGCTCCGGAAAGTTACAAACTGACACTGTCTTTTCCGCCGAAGGTTCAATTATACCGTTCTGGATCACATGCCCTAAAAAATTAATCTTCCCTTGCAAAAACTGACATTTTTTTTTAAATTTAGCTCAATGCCGTATCTGGACGCGGTTTCTAACACACGAGCTATTCTTTTATAAGCCTCTTTTTCATCAGTAGCCGGAATTATTATATCATCTAAATAAATAATTAATGTACCGTCTCTTAGCAACTCTCTTAACACGTAATTAATGTATCTTTGGAAATAGTTACTGCTAATAGACAACCCAAATGGCACTTTTAAAAATTCATATTGACCAGTTTCCGTTACAAATGAGGTATATTTTCTACTGGCTTCATCAACATCTACATGAAAAAATGCATTCTTTAAGTCAAGCGTTGTGAATATTTTCCCATTCCCTATTTTATCTAAAACCTCTTCAATTATAGGAAGTGGATATCTATCCTTAACTATTTTCTTGTTTAATTTTCTGTAATCAATACACAATCGCATTGTTCCATCAGAGTTTTTACACACCACAACCGGAGATGAAAAATCGGAACAACTCTCTCTAATTATTAGTAACTCTAACCACTCATCTATTTGCTTTTCTACCTCTCTCTTTTCAGGCAAAGATAGCCTACGTGACCTCTGAGCAATGGGCTTTTCATCCGATAGAATTATTTTCATTTTCAGAGCAGTTGTCTCTGTTTTATTTGGACTGTAATTTTCTATTAACATCTGGACTTTATCCCTTATTCCACTATTCGAAATCTGAGATACATCATATAAACATTCATCAAATGTCTTCGATACCTTAAGTAAAAACAAATTAGACCCATCAGTGGTCTTCCCCGAGTTAGCTATACCCCCTGTCAGGTCCACGTCATCTTCTCCTCCTGTTTGATTTTGTAAACACACCGGCTTGCACGACGCGTTCGTTGACCCCGCTTCTTCTGACTCGCTCTTTAAGAACTCAAAAACTTTCGAGGGTAACACTATTGCTGCCTGATCCTGCACACTGCCGCTAGTATTTTTTTCTTTTCCCCAACCTTCAATGAGATCGTAAATTCTGAAACATTCGCACTTCTCTTTTCTCCAAAAAAACTCGTCAACACGATTTGAGAATGAATTATTTTTCCTTCCGAAACGTACTTTGAATTGATAATTACTGAATTCGCGCCCGAGTCCAAGGTTGCGCTTATTGGGGTATCATCAACAATAACTTCTACGTACTGCAATTCATTAAATAAAAAGTTATTTTGATTAGAAATAGAAGTTTCAATTTGATTTACGACATGACCTGTATCCTTATTTCTCTTTTCTGAGTTCATCGTTTTCTTCGTGCAATTCCTTGCGAAATGCGGGCCTCCACAAATATAAAACGATACCGTTTTGTCTGATCTAACACTTTGGTTATGTTTTGGAAACTGTCTTTGGAATTGATTTGTATAACCCATGCTCGCGCGGTTCTTACTATAAACATCATCGTTTTTACTCTTAAAAGTATTTGGGTTCCGAGAGTCATGTAGCGATCTGTTTTTCGAAATGAAAAATATATCGCACGCTTTTCCTAATTCATCTTGCGTCATCCTTTGATCCGCCTGCATAATTTTAATATGTGAAGCAGTTTTTGGCTCTAAAGTATCTAAAAATTTATCACTTATCATTAAATCAACTAAGGATTTAAAATCAACAACGTCCCTAATTTTTAAGTAGTATTTAAACATCGCACTTAAACGTGTGGCGAATTGCACATGGGTTTCATCTGCTTGCCTTTTGGCTTTTCTAAAATTAAGTAAACACTCCTGCCCAGTGGGCTGTAACTCTCTTAAAATTAATGATTTAACTAAATCGTACTCTTTTATTTCGTCATCTATTATGTACAGTAAAACATTGTGCGCTCTCTCACCAAGAATAGTAATAAGGATTTCTGCTTTCAAGTTTTGGGGACATTTTTGACTCTAAATGACCGTTCTAGGGATTGGAAAAAAAGACCAAAATTTTCAGTTTTCGTTGGGATTTGTATAGTCAGCGTTTTTTTTACACTCTTAATTAAATTTTCTAAATTATTCGTATCTCCTTTTGAACTTTGTTGGGTTGCTTGTCCTTCTGCCAAAGTTTTCTGAATTTCAATTTCTCGTTCAATTTGCTGTAGTTTAATTTTTTCTAACTCTAGTTGTGAGTTGGTCTCTTGCAGCTGCCGTTCGGCTTTCGCCTGCCTGTCCTCGACGGACAAATTTAGCAGATTTATCACAAAATCGGGATTGTCTTTAAAAGCTGCGGATTTTTCCAATTTGGTTTTCAATTCAATTATTGTTTCTTTAGACCTGGCTTGTTCTCCAATTTCCTTGAGAACACTTATTAAGTCCTCCTTTCTTGCATTTTTGTGGTACGACATATTATCATACAATTATACTTGTTAAAATAGAAGGATATTAAAAGGGGTATCTTACCTTTTTTTTGTGGAACTCCCTTCTACATGCACAGGCAAATAGGTATCCAATGAAATGCACACACAAATGTTCACAGTCCAGATCGCGTTAGTTGCAGTATTCACAGAATACAGTCCATATCGCGTTTGTTGCAAAAAATCCTCACAGTTCATATCGCGGCCGTGCCCCACATATTTTGTGGGATTATGGTACAGTTCTATGGGTATTCAATGATCACACTCTCGTTTGTTTCTAATCTAACGTTTAATGCTGGACAAAAAACACAGTTCTACTCACTACGACAGACGTTTAACACATAATACAGTATCTACAATTCGATTAAGCCCAGGATCATCGACCTCCGCGTCTAGAGTCCACTCGCTGAATCTTAATCTTCACAATAATACTGAGGTACAGGAGTGTTGAGAGGGACCTACGCGTCTCTCTCGTGAACAACGGATTGGTGGGTCCCTACTCGGCCACCGTTCTCGTCACTCTCCCTTCAGCCCCAGATCATCGACCTCCGCGTCTAGCGTCCGCTAGCTGAATCCCCTCTCCTTCGTTAACTCCTGGTGGATGCCTTGACAGCGCCCTCTATAGAATGTTCATGTGGAAATTTCCCACAACACACACACACACACACACACACATATATATATATATATATATAAGACGCATTTGTTGTCTGTTTGTCTGTTCCCTTATAACTCAAGATCCAGACAACCAAATAACGTGAAATTTGGTACACCTGCACAAAATTACAAGAGGAAGGTTCTTAAATAGGTTTGGCGTTCATAATTCTTTCCGAATTTTTTAAAATTTAATTTTTAATGGATTTTCCAGTGTTATGACGTCATATGATGTCACGTTTCTCACTAAGTGGACAATTTATACTTTACATGCATTTTTTCAAGATTATTACATATTTTTACTGTAGCTATGTTAATCAGTTGGAATA
>BMAU01015230.1:0-122500 GCA_019973935.1 Trichonephila clavipes
TTTGAGGCTCAACTTCTTCCGTGAGGGAGTCAGAAGCAATCTGTTGCTCTGCTCCTGACGTTGCTTTTCGTTGGTGCTTCCACAAGTGGCAAGTACATTTTTTTTTTTTGCAATGGCTCACTGTTATTATGTTATGAAGGGAAAAGAAGATATAAAACACTTTTCTATTATTGTTGTTTACCTGAGGAAACTCGGTAAATATGAGTTTTTTTTGTTTAGAGGCATATTTTTATGGTGAAGATTAGTAGTATCCCAAGCTTGTTCTACGACGCAAAGTCTTATTTCTACTCTGTAAATAATTTTATTCTTCTTTTCTAGTTTTCGAAATTTATTGTTTTTTTATCTAATCTTTTACCGTTATTTAGGTTTTAAGAAATGACTTTAAGCAAGGAAATATACCTCTTTTATTTGTTTTTAAAAAATTAGCTGCTGAAATAAGAATTCTCAAAAGCCGTTTTAAAAGGACTTGGTACCCGCTTTACGGGCAACTTTCTTTATTTATGTATTTAAAAATTATATTTCAGCATTTTATACAATTTTTCTAATAAGCATCTGATACGAGATATGAAATTTTCACATATTATTCCCACAACTTTAAAATTTTCATTCCTCGAAGAAAATTTGGAAAATTTTAAAATCCTACTCTTTTGTAAAGGTATTTTTCGATACCAAAATTTTATAATATTCTTACGGATATTTTAAACAGCTTAACAGGATTGATTTAACAATAACTTTTATTTGTTTTCGAGAAAAAAAATAAAATGTTGATATACATGCTAAAATCAACGAAAAAGGCTTAACATGTCTTACATTTTATTTTTTTAAAAAGTATTCAGTTTATAGCAAACTGGATCCTAATTTTTATTACATGTTTTTACTTTTAACATGCAGAAAAAAAAATGAAAGTGATGGGTAAATAATTGTTGAAGGAGTAGCATTTTGTATGTACTAAGGGTTTCGAAAAACACAAACTGAGAAAAAACCACTTTAAAGTTTATAATTCTGAGAAAATAATAATTATAAGCAATTAAACTTCAAATACCACTTTTAAAATATTAGTTTTACATTTTTCTTTAAGATAATTGCATTTTCATATTTTTTCAACCCACATTTTAATAAATGATCAACTTTTAGCAGTACTAATTGCTCAAAAATTCAATAAAAACGTTAAAATATTTTTTTCTGTTACGACATAATTTAAGCTGTTTTTCTTCTTATAATATTAAGTATTACATTTGTATAGAAAAAAATATATCAGGAATAAGAACTGAAATTATAAAATTATTAATATAAAATGCTTTAATTTAAAATTTTGCATGCACACATTTCACAAAGAAACAAAAGATGATTGTGTGTATTGCCTCGGAAATATTCTGCTTTATATGTTACACATTCTTTTTTAATATATTATTATTTCTCTTTATAAAATAGATTTTTATCCAAACTTTTTTTTAGCTTGTTTTTAAAAGGGGGCGTGGCTGAATTGCCAAATTTTGTTTTCAAATGAAGTTTTATTCAACTTCTTTAACTTAAACTTGGATCCGTTCGGAAGTATATTATGTATGTATCAAAACATTTCAAACATAATCATATTATAAAAGTAAGGTAAACGATATAAATTTTTCAAAAAAAAATTAACTTACGTCCATACAATTTTAGCATTTTTAAATCGCAAAATCAAAATTTACATTGAAAATGTCAAAAAATTGCCATTCACCTTAGTTTCAAAATTCATTAAACTTTTAATGTATTTAAAGAACGATTTTCGCTTCAAAATTTAAAATATTATATAGCTTAGGTAACTTGGGAATATTTAATAAAATATTGAATGTCTTTCTAAGGGAAAAACTAATCAAGCATTTATTCCAAATATTTGCTCTAACTATTTTTAGGATTTTTAAACTACCAAAAAACAAGTAATATAAAAAAATAAATCAATGCGAGAGGTTATTTGTGACTGACCTCGTCATTTCTGAACCCCGGTGAAAACCTTATAACCGATACTTTGATCCATAGAATTTAAAAAACAAGTCCTTAGATTAAAATCCATAGATTTAAAAAACAAGTCCATAGATTTAAAAAACAAGTAATTTTAAAACAAAAATAACTCAGTTCAAAATTAGTTCGACAAAGAAAATAATTTTGTTTTTGCTTCTACATTTATTTAAATAGTTACAATTAATATAAATATGTATGTAAATATAACAGAATCCCAACATTAAAGTGGTAATGACATTGTAAACGGTGTTTTAGGGTATAGAACTTTAAATTGCAATAAAACAACGATGTATTATTCGATTGACATGAATTTTTTATTCTAAAGATAATCTTGTGGCATTACATTTAAATATGATTTCTGCCATATGACTGCCACGGCTGGCTCGGATGTAGTCAATCTGGACGTCCAATTTTCGATGACTTTTTTCCAACATTTGTGGCCGTATATCGGCAATAACACGGCAGATGTTGTCTTCCAAATGGTCAAGCGTTTGTGGCTTATCCGCATAGACCAATGACTTTACGTAGTCCCACAGAAAATAGTCTAGCGGTGTTAAATCACAAAATCTTGGAGGCCAATTCCAAAACGTGAAATTAGGCGGTCACCAAACGTGTCTTTCAACAAATCGATTGTGGCACGAGCTGTGTGACATGTTGCGCCGTCTTGCTGGAACCACAGCTCCTGGACATCATGATTGTTCAATTCAGGAATAAAAAAGTTAGTAATCATGGCTCTATACCAGTGCTTCTCAAACTTTCAATACTGGCGCCCCCCTTTTCAATCACAATTTTTATCGCGCCCCCTTATACATAATAATTTACTGAATGCAATAATAATGCACTTTTACGATAAAGCAACAATAATTATTATAAACCGTACAAATTCATGACATAAGTATTAAATTTTGTATATGTTACTTTTAAGCAAAAAAAAGTTAAGTAATAGGATAATTACTAAGTTATTTTTTCCTTTCTCTGATTTTTTAAATTGGATAATATTACAAAATTCAGTGGTTGCTTAGAAGACAAAATATAGATATCAGCTAAATGTAGAAAATGAACTCAGAGGGTCAATTTCTTATCTTAAAAAACTCCTTTCAAAAACTTTGCTCTGGTAAGACAAGCCCATGGAAGTAGCTAATAATTATTAAACTTGTTTTTAATTTAGTATTAATTAATTAGTCATAAAATACTCTGTGCACCACACATACATTAAAAGCAGTGTTTCTCAAACTTTCAATACTGGCAACCCAATTTTCAATCATAATTTTTGTCTCGCCCCTCTGTACAACAATAATGTATTTACTGCAATAAAAATGCACTTTGAGAGAGAGACGCTAAAAGTTACAATACGATCTTAATTATAAACCGTACAAATTAATACGATAAGTATATTAAATTTTGTATATATGTAACTTTTAAGTAATACATATTTTAAGAAAATTACTTAAAATATATATTACTTAGAATTATGTTATTTTTCTTTCTCTAATTTTTAAATTGGAACAGATCGCAAAATGATGTATTTAATTAAAAGATTTATTTCCTTCAGCATTCATTTCTCAAAGTACAAATGTCATTAGAAAAATAGTCTAGTCAATGTCGCTCTCTATCATATCCATCACATCTGGCATTATAGGGTACGTTTCCGTGAGTCTGGGCAACCTATCGGACGCCTGCGCAAAACATGTAAAAATGCTTTTCCTCGTACAATTCCAGTCAGTTTTGGTCGACTCGATACTCCTATAGCTACCGAATCTAGCTTGAATGTACATTTTTTTTAATTTCCACGTTAATTGTAATTCACGGTAATTAAGTATTTACGGCAGTAGATTAAAACAATATCATACATACATTTTTAAGTCGTAAGCAAACATTCGACCATAATAAAGAATCAACAAGTACACAGACGAACGAGCATGGTTCCGAAAATTAAATCAAGGCAATCTTCTCAAAAATACTTAAATTTTGGATTTACCACTACTGAAGTAAAATGATGGAAAAAAGCCCAGCTCGATATGTGTTAAAACTTACAAATCTGTAGAACAACATGTGAAAAAGTTGTTTTTAAAACATGTAAAATCATTTAGCTATGTTGGCAAAGAATTTTAAAAAGTATTTTCTGGTTGAGGACAGCTTGGTAGCAAGTTACGAGTGGATTAGGGATCTATTTCTAGATACTCCAGAAGGGCTCTCAACTTCCAAAGAAAAATCTTCATAGATTTCACATCCAGTGAAAAATTAAAAGGCAATTTTGTAATAAATCGCTCTTTGAATTTGGGGTAGAGGTGGATGAGGAATTATCTGTACTGAAAACAAAAGCACTTCGTATACTATTACCATTTTCAACATCCTACCTTTTTTCAAACCCGGATTTTCTGCAGTGGATGCCTTGAAGACAAAATATAGATCTCAGCTAAATATAGAAAAATAACTCTTTAAGTGTCAATTTCTGATATTAAACCTTCCTTTGAAAAACTTTCCTCTACAAGACAAGCCCGTGGAAGTCCCTAATAATTATTAAACTTGTTCTTAATTTAGTAATAAGATTGATTGATTGAATATTAACGTCGCACTGTTCAGCTGCACGAGGGCTTTTGACGACGGACCACGTAATTTTGAACCATGGTCAAGTGACGTGGATGACACCTGAGCTGGCACCCCTCTCTCCTAACTACCACACCACACCAATGGGAAAAACGTTTCAACTCTCAACAGATTTAACGTGCATCGCTGCCCTACACGGCGGGTCTTTAGTGGTACTGGGCTCGAACTCGTGACAAGGCAAGCCACGATCCGATACCTATACCACTCGGCTACCGCGGCCAAATTCAGTAATAAGAAATTCTTTATAAAATACCTTCTTCAGTACTGATACATCAAACGTATAGTGGCTGAAACACCGACTCTTCGCACGAGTTCATTTTTAAAAAAATAAACATTATTCTTGATATAATAGCTGAACTGTAAGGAGAGTAAATCTGTGTGCACGACATTGTATACAAAAATGTAAAATGATTTTTTTTAGATAAATGCTATAATTGTAAATAACTGTTTAAAAGAACTGTAATTTTAAACCTCACACAATTAGCATTTAGAATTAATGTTAAATTATGAAAAGAATATAAAATTCCGATGAAGAATAATTGTGTTACTTTTTAACATTTAAAGCGAGAACACTTCAAAATGTTTTAACCCGGGAGCAGGCGCGTACTCGATACTAACATTAATGGTAGTGCGGGGGACTCAGTCACCCCAATCATTTGTTTAGAATTATTTTTACTGTACACAATACAAATCGGAATTCTAGTGAATATTTTTAATTTATAGAAAGTATACTTACCTTCTTTCAAGGACTATTCAATTCTTTGATGATTTGAGAAAAATCCAATAAAACTGAACTAAAATGATTCAAAAGTACACGACCATAATAAAGGATGCAAATCAGACACTTTTCAATTATCCTACAGAAATGTTAAACCAATCAATTCTTTTCCAAATATCGCAAAACTCAATTATTTACAATTTCCCTAAGCGAAAAGCAAACATAAAAGATGGGAGAGGAACTAATATTGATAATAACCATACCATAAGATTGAAGGTCAATCAAATGATTAGCAAACGTACTATGCAGCCTGGCTGAAAAGTGAATCATGACTTCCTTATCTTTTTCTACAACTAATGTACAGTATTTCAATAATAATTACAGTGGTGAATTGTTTATCTTAGAATTTTCTCAGGGTCTGGGTTTCGTTTTCTTTTAACGAGTAATATTTTATGTTAAAACGTAATTAAAAATCTCTCATTGAGGAAATACAGCAAATTAAACAAAACGTTTTTTTTTTTTCTTTAATTTGACTTTGGGATCAAAGATAGCTATTTGATGACGGAAAAAAGCCAGATAATAAACATAAATTATGTCAGTGTTGTTGTGTGTATTTTTTTTTATTATGGAAGAAAGCATTTTGTTTTACTTCTCTTTCCGGTTATTTTTTTTAAAAACAAATCTTTAAATTTTCGATATGCTCGCGCCCCCCTTGTGGGGTCATCGCGCCCCACACTTTGAGAAACACTGCTCTATACCGATCACCATTGACTGTAACATTGTGGACTTCATCGTTTTTGAAGAAGTACGGACCAATGATTCCACCAGCCCATAAAGCGCACCAAACAGTCAGTTTTTCTGGATGTAACGGTGTTTTTCGACATACACTTGCGGATTAGCTTCACTCCAAATGCGGAAGTTTTGTTTGTTGACGTAGCCATTCAACTAGAAGTGCGCTTCATCGCTAAACAAAATTCGCTTATGAAAATCTACCATTATTTTCGAAATAAAATTGCACAATTTGAAAGTGTTGTTCAGGCGGGAGTCTATTCATGATGAATTGCCAAACCAAACTGAGAATAAATCACTTGACAGCTGTTAAATCGGTCGCCATCTTGAAACGTAATGCCAACTAAAACTTCTATACCTGGAAAAAAACCTCTGTATTAATTATCATTAAAGTATTGTATTGTCATCCAAGACAATTGTATATCATCTCTATTTATTTCTTGCAAGATATGTATTTGTATGTGATATATGTTGCCGAAGATATGCGGGTGTTTAAATTTACCGATGTCAAATATTAAATTTAAATATCAAATACATAAGTAAATGCCTTATTTACCTTATCTTACAGACGCTATTTCCTAATTAGAGGTAAATATTTGACAGAGCGGAAATTTGTCGAATGATAATAAACACCCTTATCTAAATATTGTGATATTAACAGCCACTTGTTTTACCACGAACTTCCTTTCAACTACAAATTCGAGATGTTTACCGTTTATAACATACGATCATTGTTTACGAATTGCTTTCAAAAATGTATTATACATAAACATTGCATTTTAAGTTAATTTAAGTATCTATACTTTGATATAGAAATGTACAGTTTATAAATGAAATATTTAGGTTAGATAAATTAATTTCTTCTAATAGCTTTATTCGTATATTTCTTTTGTTAAAAAAATGTACTTTTGACTTACATTCGTGAAAATAAGCCAATGTTTCAAAATAAAACAAAATTAAGGGGTAATGTCTTGCAACATAACGTACTTGTTTGAGACAAATATTAATTGAAATTACTACTAAACAATGGAAAGGCTACACCAAGTAGATAAATATTATTTGAATTGTATGAAAATGTAAAAACCCTCTGTTTTCGAATATGTGTAAAAACATTAAGTAATTGTATTATTTAAATATATATAGTATTATAATATATATAGTATTTGCGAGTCATTTAAAAGGTCTAAAAGGTAAAATTAAGAATGAAATTTCTTTACATCGTGGATTTCAAAATTCGATATAAAGGACCTATTTATGTATCTATATAAATATATGTGTACTTATTTGAAATGAAACCTTGGTTTTTTAATGTGTTCAGTAGATCCATATGCATGGTGTCTCTGATTTCCCCCAATAAATTCAGAGGGGTGAAAGTAGCCAGCATGGGAACAGTAAATCTACATAGAACCTGAGGTCGCAAATGACGCTTAGTCTGTGAAAATCGCGATAAAAGTAGTCTTCGGAAGGACGATGAGCCGGATGAGAGGTGTAGACAAACGAATACATGGATTTGGAGCTCCATAGTTGTAAAAACTAGGATGTATTACAAATATCCCACTTCCCCCGGGGCTGATGTAGGGAGTATCTGACACTGAGCAACAGAACGTGTGTTTCATGAACGAAGTTGCAACATTGCATTTTTCGATTGCGGGAAGTAATCAACCCATGCTATATATCCCAGGAGATGAATTGGATGCGGTTGATCTATTGATCTGCCTCTACGCTCTCCGGACTTCAATTTCTTTGGATTTCTTCTTCTGGGGCCACCTGGTGTATGAAACCCCGATGGCTATAGGGGAGGATCTCACAGCATGAACCGTCGTTACTTCAGCTGACATCGCCAGCACATCGGATTCGTATTAACTGGTCCAACAATCCTCCGGCCGTTGGTGTCAGCATTACTGTGACCAACGCGGTCACAATTGAAAGAACTCCCTTGACAATCCCTTGTTGCATTTGTGACGTCGTCCTGTGATGCATTATTAAACATGCTTTACGTCCAATAAAGGTATTTCTTACCCATTATATACTGCCCATTTCTGCCCCACTTGAAATCATACCCTTTATAACTAGTTCTGCGAATTGCTTCGAGCCCATGTTATATGTTAATTTTTCCTCCTATACTGCCTACTAACCTCCTGTGTATTTGTTGGTCAAATTCGGCAGCACTCTGTATATCAAACGCACACATTATACATAAATATTTGAGGCGAAAATGTAATCATTTTGCGAATTGGGATGCTGTAGTCATGATAATTGAAACTTCTGGATAATCATCAAATCGCCGTTTATTTAGGTAATTTTTAAATGAAGAAAGATGAAATTTGCATCCTCTTCATTTAAATGTCCAACAACAAGTACAATTAAGCATCCCTTTCTAGATTAAAAAATAAGGGAAAACAGGAAAAAGTAGAAAGAAAAAAACATAATCACACAATGTTCAAGTGACGAGAAAGTTTCTGTGTTGTACTGTCCCACTGTATCATCAGAAGAATTCGTTGCAGTAGGCGATGATAATGTGTATACAGCTCTAATTATGGTAGACAATGATATTTTGGAGTTTGTTCAAAGCTTAAAAAATATCATTGAGGCAAATTCTGACGACGAAAATGAAATGAATAAAGTAGTTTATGTTCCCTTAGCCTACCGAAATGAGGAACGTTATGAAAAGTATTCACAATTATTAAGACACATATTTCAATTGGAGAAAAATATAAAAACTGATGAAATCGGACAATTTATTGACGATTTGATGCTAAAAAAAGACAATGCAAAGAAAGATATTATTTTCCAAAAACTGAATAAATGCTTTGTTTTTCATCAATAAACTTGAATAATTTGTAATAAATTTCTTTAAGTTCTTGTAAATGTTTTAGTTTCATTGTTTTTTATTAAAGATATGTATATATACATATCTATGTAAATAAAATGTACTTTAATAAACTTAATTTTGTTAAATATATGTTTTTGTAACATTCTTTAACCAGAAAAGTATTTCAGACTCTTTAGTTTCGTGTAAACTGGTTTCCACTGTATTTTTATAATAGTTATTCCCATTTTATTGAAAATATCGAATAATATAAAGTCTGTAAATCTTAAAAAAGATTTATTTTTATTTATAACGCTTCGTAACTCTCTTGTGGGCCGATTTTTGAAAACACCTTTCTAAGCTGAACTCTGCTCAGCAAAAATAACACATTGCTGCAAATTTTGTATAATGAACACTTAAAATAAAGTATACCATTTATATCTGGATGTGTAATATTATTTTCTGCTGTATTTATTTTTTGTTAAAATTGTAATATTCGCAGGCAACGCCGTTCCTTATATTATAATGTTAATTCAATGGAAAAATAGCGAAATGTTTTGGTGATAAAGCCAAGTTGACATCATTTATGGTGACCCTGTTGGCCACTTGGCGATTGATTGAACGATGCCGAAGTTGATTTGCTGTTGAGCCTCCTGGTGGTGAGCTGCAAAAAAGATGTTAGCACAAAACCCTTCTCCACAAAAATATACATATATTTACCAATTTTCATAGTGATCAGTTGAATGGTGTTAAAGTGATGCGATTTCACATATACAAAAATCGATTTATATAGAGAGATAATCCAAAAAAGTAAATTATAGTTATATAAATTGTTAAAGAATGCCATTTTTCTAAATTTGACTGATTATCTTTAGTCAACATGCTTCACTTGTTAAACACATGTACATGAAAAAGTTCGTATCCTCATATTTATCTGTTTACATTGTACACGTAAATCCTTTTTAGCATTTACATAAATATTAGTAATTTTGAAAAGAATAATATATATTCATATA
Organism: Trichonephila clavipes; assembly: GCA_019973935.1. Taxonomy (NCBI): domain Eukaryota; kingdom Metazoa; phylum Arthropoda; class Arachnida; order Araneae; family Nephilidae; genus Trichonephila; species Trichonephila clavipes. Next base: position 9,938 of record BMAU01015230.1, read on the forward strand.
TTAATTTTTATATGTATATATATAAAGAAAAATACTAGTAATACCATCATGTATGTATTCGTATTACATGTATTGATGTCAGTTATTTTCATTCTAGATAATATCATTTATAAAACATCTTAATTTCGTTTTAAAAGTATATTCGAGTTATTCTAATCCATGGAAGTATCTACTTCAGCGTTTCTCAAACTGTGCGGCGTGCCCCCTAGGGGAGAGTGATAACTCTATGAAGGGGAGCGAGCCTATTGAAAAGTCGAAAACAAAATATTATTTAAAAAAATTATTAATTTACTGAAAGTAAACAAGCAAAATGCATTCTGACATAATAAGAAAGAAGTACACATTTACACAAATTTAATACACTTATAAATGTATTAGTACTGCATACTATATTTTACAATTAATTTAGGAATATTAAGTTAAGAATGAGTTTAATAATTACCATTGATCCCATGTGGTTGTCATAAATAAAATTATATACAAAAATTAACCCTTGTCTTGATAATTTGAACGGATTATAAATAATTCCATTACTGCTGATTAAAAAGAAAAGTGATTCATTCTCCAACGCTACTGTTTTCCACGCAGGTGTGTGCATGTGATGTATTGGAGGGAAAGGGGAGAAAAGGAATAAAAATATGCAAATCCTCTGAAATAAGTACATCCTTGCAAACACTGTCAAGACCTTTTTGTTGCATTCCAAAGACATCGGAATAATTTTATGAATGGCAGTGCACAGAAAAGATCGTGCTTCTGAAAAACGTATATATACGTCGAGAATTGTCGTTTTGGGGAGTTAGACGTATTATACGTCGGGAAATGACGTTTTGGGGAGTTAGATGTTTATATACGCCGGAGGCACTTAAAAAGTTAGAGTCGTATTGTAACCTCAGCATCAAAGTATAGTATTATTGAATTAAATGTATTGTAATTTTATGGAAGGGGGCGCGATGAAAATTATGATTGAATATTGGGTCACAAATACTAAAAGTTTGAGAAGCAGTGATCTACTTTAAAAATATGTTCTTCCCTTAGTAGATATTTTGCTACCCAAAGGGTAAGTTGTGAATCATGTTGTCTCAGCCTGTAGGCGAGTTCCGATCTTTTGGATGCAGGAGGAGAAATTGGCTGGAACTGAAGAGAGAAAAAGATCTAAATCTCCTTTTTAAATCATCCTTATTTTAGCGGAATTACGTAACACAGTATTTACATCAATGTTTCTCAAAGTGTGGGGCCCCCTAGAAGGGCTTGATAACCTTACGAGGGGGGCGCGGGCATATTGAAAAGTCAAACAATTATTTTAAAAAAGTATTAATTTATTAAAAGATAACAATCAAATGACATTCTGACATAATAAAATGGTGCACATTTACACTGATTAATACACATGTAAATATATCAGCATTGCGCAATGTATTTTATAATTAATTTAACAACACTAAGTTAAGAACAAGTTTAATCAATTCCAGTGACCCCATGGGCTTGCCATATATAAATTATATGCAAATATTAACATCTTGATATATTACACAGGCTGTAATTAATCCTTTAAATGCCGATTAAAAATAACACGCTTAGTTCCCCAATGTCACCATTTAACCCGCATGGGAGCATATTTTGTGTATTGGGCGCATAGAAAATGAATAGATAAGCAAATCCTTCGCGAACACTGTCAAGGTTCTTTTATTGCTTTCCAAAGCCTTCGAAAAAATGTTATGAACAGTAGTGCACAGAAAAAATTGTAAGTCGAAAATACGCATATATACGTCCACGGCAATTAACGCACTGGCTGAGTGAAACGTTTATATAAGCCGGCGGCACTTAGGTGGTTAAATACTTATTATAGCTTTAGTGTTAAAGTATACTATTATTGAATTCAATAAATTGTTATTGTTTGGAAAGGGCGTGGGCGAAGTAAATTATGATTGTATATTGTGTCGCAAATATTTGAAGTTTGAGAAGCACTAATTTACATAATGTTTATAAATACCAACCTTCAAATCTGGTAAAATTAAAAAAATTAAAACAGAATGTGGTGAATTCATTCGAACGTTCTTTTTGGACCAAGTTGACTTTGCACAAGAAAATCGAGCTAATGATGCTGGATAAAAAGAACTGACAAAAACTTATATTGGAGAAATAAGTAAAAAATAAAAGATGTATGTTCAGAATCAAATTACCAATTCAAAGTCCAGTCATATGGATTTCTTGAAGGAGTAGTGGATTTATATTCATGTATGCAGAATGTGTAGCTGGAAATTTTTAGAGAACCGAATACTTTTATCACTTAAGTGTAAAAGAAAAATTGTAAAAAAAAAAGTGTTAGAATACTTATGTTATAAAAATATGTTGACTTGTTAGTAGATTTGACAGAAATGTATAGAATTACTTTTTCCCTGTTCTAATGCCTCTCTCTTTTTTTTGTATTCTAATCTTTGAAATTTTCTCACCCAATTCTAGTGATTTTTTTAAAGGACATCTTTGGTGTATGCTTTTAAATATCTTATTTCACGTGATACCACGTTTGATAATTTTTTAAGTGAATGTATTTTACATGATTTAAAAAAAAATTAAATTTGTTTTAGTGCGTGTTATAAAGTATAATGATCAGTTTTGTAAATAAGTAGAGTAATGAAAGAGTTTTAATTACATAAATCTGAAATTGTATGGTTAGATTGTATTAGACTAGTTGTTACTAGCTTGCTTCGAAAGGTATTTCGTAATGCTATATCATTACATATTGCAGCGTTTCTCAAACTGTGGGGTGTGCCCCCTCTAGGGGGAGGTGATATCTCTTTGAGGAGGCGCGAGCATACTGAAGAGCCAATAACAAAAGATTATTTAAAAACATATATTAATTTACTAAAAGTAAACAAACAAAATACATTATGACATTATAAAAAATAAAATACTCAATTATACTGATGTACACAGTCCAGTCACATTAATGTGACCACCACGTACTTTCGACTCTGACGTTAAATAACCAATCCCAGAAGGATGCTGGCATCGCAGTGCTATTGAGCGTATATAAAGAGTGTGTGAGGGCGTCGGAAAACACTACAATCGTTGGCGTAATGCAAACATGTAAAGAATTATCCGAAGTCCAAAGTGGCATAATTTTTGGCTTTCGGGAAAAGGTTGGAAGCATTTCCGAAACGGCTAAGTTTGTGGACTGTTCGTGTGTCACCGTGGTTAAAGTATACCGTGCATGGCAAAAGGGGACCATCCGAAATCACTGACGTGGCAAATGTGGTGTACTTCGGGCCATAGGTGATAGAGGTGACTGATGACTGCAGAGGTGAGTTCGGGAGAATAGACGTGCTACCGTTAAGCACCATACCACCCAGATGAACAAAGAGGCTACCAACAGTGTCTTCCAAACTACTGTTCAGCGATCGTTGTTGCGTCTGGTTCTCCGAAGCAGGCGCCTGGTTCATGTACCTATGCTGACTGCTTCTCATCAGCAACGAAGACTGGAATTTTCATACAGGTACCGCAACTGAGCATCCAATGAGAGGCGACAGGTAGAGTTTTCTGATTAATCACGCTTTATACTCCATGGGACGGATGGTTGGTGGAAAATACGGCATGAAACGTCTAAAAGCAAACACCCTGCAACAATTGCTGGCAAGGTTCAGGCTGGAGGCGGGAGCATTATGGTCTGGGGAATGTTTTCCTTAAATTCTCGGTGTTTATTCATCATTGTGGAAAGCACGATGGATCAATAGAAGTACGCATCTGTCCTTTCAGACCATGTCTACCCCTTTATGCGCATTGTTTTTCCTCAGGATAGTGGCATCTACCTGCAGGGCATTGCGGAGTGTCATACAACTGACAGCGTACGTGCGTGGTTCAAAGAGCACCAGGATCAGTTTATCGTTCTTCCGTGTCCAGAAAACTCACCTGACTTAAGCCCAATCAACAATCTATGGAACCCTCTCGATCGGGTTGTTTGCGTCATGGATCCTCACGCGCGTAATCTAGTGCAGCAATAGAGTCGGCATGGCTCAACATCCTAGTGAATACCTTGAGGATCCTAAATGACTATTTTCCCATCTGCGAAAGATGGTTATTCTGGCTTTTTACAGTGGTCACATTAATGTGACTGGACTGTGTAATAAACTTATAAATGCATCAGTGCTTTACAATGTATTTCATTTCTAATTTTGCAATATTAAGTTAAGAACAAGTTTTATAATTGTCAATGACCTCATGGACTCGTCATTGATAAAATTATGTACAAAAAATAACACTTATATTGAAAATAATTTTTTTTATATACGGTTTATAATTTACTTCTAAACTGCCGATTAAAAGTTATGCGATTTGCGCCCCAATATCCCCATTTTCCTCGTAGATGCGCGTATGTGACGTATTGAGGGGGGAGAAGGAAAAAGCAAATCCTTCGCAAACACTGTCGAGGTCATTCTATTGGTTTCCAAAGCCTTATAAATAATTTTATGGATAGCAGTGCTCAGAGAAGATCGTACTTCGGAAAGACGTATATATACGTCAGGGGCAATTAACATCTTGGCTGAGTGAAACTTTTATATACGCTGGTGGCCCTAAAGAGGTTAAAGTCGTATTGTAGCTTTAAAGTTAAGGTATAGTGTTATTGGATTCAACACATTGTTATTGCCTGGAGTGAGGGGGGGCGATGAAAATTTTGATTGAATATTGGGTCGCAGATATTGAAAGTTTGAGAAGCACTGATATAATATTTTTAATTTATTCATATCCCAGACTTAGTATTAAGCTTTTGATTGTATTAAAAAGCCCACACATAGCCCTTGCCACACGATTTAAAAAGGATAGGACTAGAATTTCTAAAACTGAAAATATTAATGTCTTGGAGCCCCACGTATTCTCCGTAAAAGTCATTTTTCGCAAAAAAAAAAAAAATCTTCAGCAAATTCCTCCTCAAAAACCAGATATTAAGCAAATAGTTCTAATATATCAAAAACGAGGGAAATTTTTACCCATACACCCACGTAATCCCTCCCAACTCACTTGGGAGTAAAGTCTGGAAACACCGTTCTTAATGGATTTCTACTCAACAAAAAAAAGGAACACGCTTGTTAAATTTCAAGTGTATAGTGACCAATAAATTCGAAGATCTCGTGATGAGTAAGTGATGCTCTCTCTGTCCCTTTTCTCCAATATATATATATATATATATATACTTTTTTAAAAAAAATATTTCTTTGAATGTAAACAATAAAATAATTTTATTTGTTTGTATAAAAGCTTACATTCAATTTTTACCCTTAAATTGTATGTCCAGATTTTCATTTAATATTTATGAGTAAGAAGCGTTTTATTAAAAAATATTTATCTTTCTTCTACATATAGTATTACCTTTTAAAATTTATTCTCATTTTGAAGGAAAACTTCCTCAAACATAATGTAAATTTATTTGATTTGATTTAATTATATTGATAAGAAGGCTCTCTTATAGAAACTTCGAAGCTCATTTGCAAAATAAGCTGTTTTTATTTTTAATTCTGTGAAAAAAGTATGTTAAATATACATATATTAACTCCTAATTTAAAAATATAACTTTACATAGCTCTTTAAATTCTCATAGACATAACACACACAAACTGTAACTGAAAGTATATATTTCATGATTAAATGGGTTACAGATCTCACATGCAAAAATAATATGACGATATTTATATGAACAATAAATACATAAAATTTTTATTAAATACTTTATTTTAATTGTCAGATTTATACCATAATAAATATGCCAAATGTCTAATTTATTGTTCTATATTGAAAATTTCTTAAATGAGTGTCTTTCATATCATTCTTGTCTTTTCTTTTCATTATACACGTTTTTTTTTTGTTCATTCATATATATTGCATTTCGAATTTCATACAAATTATAATAAAATTTAGCTGCTTATGTAATTGTGATCGTCATGTTCCTTCTTCAGTCTGCATTAAAGCAAAACCGTTTAACTATAGTCAAGAATACGGGCTGAAAAGGGTTCATTTTTAGAGAACAATATATTTCCTAAAGAGCTATAATCTTTCTAAAAATTAATAGAATTCTATTTTTTACTTCAAGTAATTTTTTTTTAAATTTCTGTGCTCTATTTTCTTCTACTACACTTAGAGTTTCCTTATGAACAAATAGTTGTGTATCAGCGATAACATATTCCGTTTTCTGAAATCCTTTCGAGCTCATAACAATAATGATTAGTATAATAATTTCGTGAAAAATATGGGTTGTCATATAGTTATTTATGGATACACCATAATTACTGTAGAAGCAATTTGCAAAATTTCACTAGTCACCACTTCGAAATCCTGGTCAGATTTACAATAATTAAACTTGTCTTCTAGTTGATGCTATTTTAAGCTTAATATTTGTATATCGATTTTCCCTATGAAACAAAGTTTTGGGACATATTTACCATGCTGAAGCGCGCGCACATATATATCTCCTTTTGCTATATTAATTATAAAATGCTATTGACTGGCAACTTCATCCAAATTCTCAATAAAACTATTAACATTCGATTTTTCTCGTAACACTCGACGACTTAACGTCCGTCGGTAGCAATTGGACACTGTTGCATGTTTACTTTATGCTCCTTTCCGGAATTTTCCAAGAAATTTGATACTGTTCGTAACTTTTAATCATTTTCCTGGTGATTACACAGAAAGGTTTTTTGGTTCTTGATTAATTAGGAGTAATTTTACAACTAAATATACCTGGAACGTCTGCTGGTGTCATTCCAACACCAAGGCAATTTATCATAATAAATATCTTTATTTAAACAAAATATGGTTCACTAAGCTGATTCTAATAGTAAAGCAAACTTTCCAAAATGCTATCGCACAATTATTTGACCTTGAGTGCAGTGTTATTGGGTTAACAGTGGAAATGAGTAAGATATACTAAAATCGCTGCGTTTAAGTGCTTCGTTACGTAGCACTTACTTATCTGCTCATTAAAAAGAAATTTATTCGATTTTAGAACCTTGTGCAGAGCAGAAACCATGAAACGATGACTCATAGAAAGGATCCAAGTTCTGATGAAATTACTAATTTGTCGCAATATCTTTTTGAAAATGAAATGGATGGGGGTAAGCTGTCTTGCTCTAATTTAGATTCTAATAAATACATACTATTGAGGGAAAGTGACTGCGAAGAATCTGAAGAAAGGGCAGATGTAATTGATAATATTCCAGTAAATCCTGATATATTTGTCGCTGGGGACAGCCCTGATTCGATTCAGCATAATAGTAATATTCCTGGCAGATTTGTGACTCGAAATGTTTTGCGACAAAGCAATGGTCTAACAAGTTTCGCCAGACATATTGTCAACGTCAGTTCTTTTATGATATAAAGGGTCATAATATATGGTAATTGCATAAAAAAATATTAAAAAGTCTTAAAACTAAAGCCTAGTGAACAGTAGTCCCGTAATTATTTAGATAAAACAATTATTTTATATATTCACTGGTGGACGTTTAAAAGTAATTGAAATTCCGGAAGTTCTAGTTGTAATTGCTCAATAATATTTCAAAGTGTATTTTAATGAAGTTTTTGTATGTAGAATTGCAACATTGTCACCTCAATTAGCGTTCACTAGCATAGCAGAAATTATTGTAAAAAATAGTTCAGTGATTGAGGTAATTAACTAATAAAAATAAGTGCTTGTTAGCTTTGAGGACAAACTAACTACCTCATATTGATGATGTAATGTGATTTTTATTTATAGTTTAAATTTTGTGACTGAAAAGTTTGTTTTGTTTGTTAAAAAGACTATTAATGATAACACAGTGATAAAAAAAATAAATTACATGGGAAAAATATAAAAACAAGCGACCATATAAATAAATACAATACTATAACAGCATGATTGCTATATGTTATACCGTATTTCAAAAAATTTTTATAACTGCTACAAAATATAAAATCGTTTGTAAAATAATATTAAGGTATCCGACTACGTTCAGAACCGTGATTTTGCGAAGGTATATAAATAGATAATATTTATGATATTTACTGTCACTTAGATTAGAAAACGTATATAAAATTGTTTTAGGAATATTATAACGATAAAAAAAATATTTAAGTACAATATTTTGACAAAAAATCAATGTAGAATGACCAATTTTCAAAACATTCTCCTTTTATGAAAAATACTTCTGTTATAATAATATTTTATATACGTGTATATAGCTCAAACCTCTGTACTGAGACTGAACAAAAAATTTTGATGTATATAACTTAGAACTGCATTTATCCATATTTTAATACAACAGAGGGTAGAAATTTTAAGAAAAAACGCGTATAATATTATTTCAATTCATAATAACTTTGAAAATAATGGGAATTTTTCAAAATTCTTATTTCAGACTCTCTGGAGAAGTCTACTTTATGTAAGCAAAATATAACTATTAGAGAAGCAATTTTATAAAAGGAGAACCTTTTGAAAAAAAGGTTATTCTAACTTAATTAACTTTTTGCCAAAATATTGTATTTAAATAATTTTTTTTGTCATAATTTCATGAATACATGTATTCTAATCTAACTGACACTAAATATCATGAAAACTATCAGTTTATGCGCTTTTGTAAAATCACAGTTCCGAACATAATCGGATACCTTAATGCTATTGTTTCATGTAAAATCATTTCTATTTTCCACAATGCTTAGTTTTTCATAAAACTGGTAACATAATTTCTTTTGTAAAAAAAAATATTTCAAATGCAAAAATAAAATTAAAAATTGTCTAAAATATCATTTCGTCAGACGAGATGAAAACGCTTTTGTGAACATAATTTTATTATTCTGATGCATTTTAATCATATATATTTTAAGCAATAATGTTTATTAAAATTCTTCGGAGTATATTGAAATGCTCCCTTCTGAAATGTAAATGTTCAAATGATCCCTTAATATTGAAGTGAAATGTTTGTTAAAATACATATCTTCCATCTTTTTTTTTCGTTTTTGCCCAGGTTATGTGTATTATTTAACAAGATATCGTAATTCTTAAGTGGAATTAATATATAATAACTGAATAATGTAGCGAAATATTTTAAAGTTACTTTTTGCTTTTTTTTGTTTTTTTGCTATGCTATGGAAGTTTTTTGATACTAATAATTATATTTGTAATAAAAGTAAATTTAATTATGTGCTAGAAAACAATATTTTTCACCTAATACAAGACTAGAAAGAAGCCATTTAATACTTTCAAATAAGTTTCAAAATAATCATGTCTAGTTTAAAAGCTGATACAAACTTATGTAACGATAAAAATAAATGGAAACCATGTATAAATTTGCTAACCAAAAGCTTTTACATAAGCAAATAAAATCTGCAAATATTATTAAAGACAGGAATAAAAAGAAACCTTGCACAATCTTTAAGTTAAAATAATTAGTTGCAGACTTAATTTAAAAGTAAATTAGACTTATATAAATTTAATTTTTCAAATTATGTTCGATTTTTTTTAATATTAATGCAACTTGCAATACTTATCTTGCAGTTTAAATACAAATGTCTTGTAGTACATAGTGCTCATGACTTTTAATATCATATCACTAACCATTGAATTTATTTTTAATACTGATTTTATCAATTTATCAAACAGAACAAAGACTTTTAATCATTATTTTTTCATCTTGAACTTTCTTTTGATTGTATAAATGTTTAAAAATAATGGGCATTTCATTTCACAAGTTGACTCCATTTTACTTCCTAGGGGAGCCTGTAACCCGTAGAGGTTGCGCCCCCAGGTGGTGGATAGGGAACCGTCTCCATCGGAGGGAAATAGAAGGGAAATAAAATAAATTCACGGCCCAACAGGTAACCACGTAATTTCAATTATTATAGCCAGACTACGTACAAAACACTTTGAAGGAATGAAAGAATTCCCTGATGGCCAAAGAAGTTACAATACTTGTTCTCCCTATCTTGGCATTCAGCTTTCTCCTAATCATATTTTTAATTGTCCTTCAATATTAGCTAAATTTCTCAAAATATACTTAAACCCCGGAGACCATCAATTTCTTTATTCGACGAAGATCTTCCACATTTCAAGTGCCTTTTTGAAATCCTTCGGTACCCTTTGATTTCTTTGCACTATTTAGACAAGACAACAGCACCTTTTTACTCTGCTGTGGTTAACTACAGGGGAGTATTTCAACGGCACTCATTATATAATTAAAAAAAATCGTTGCTAATGTCATTTAATACGGAATTAGAAAATAAACAAGGAGTAAATTAACAAGTTTAACCTTTTACCCACGCGTATTTTTAATTTTTGTACCTATCGACTCTCGTATTTCTTTTGACAAAGCGATTTCCTTCAGTGTCACTTTTTTAGATGAAAGATAATCCTTTATAACAAAAGAACAAGTTAAAAACGCAATAGTGCAGACACAAAGTGACTGTTAACTTTTAATCATATTAACAAACAAAAAGTAATGTAATATACATGTTAATTTTCTCAAAATCAGTTTGTTGGTTTGTGCACGTAAAATTTGACAAAAAATTCTTAAGACTCTCATCCTCAAAAATGCTCTAATTCATTCCCAAAAACTTTTTTATAAACATCAGGAATGCATGAACTTTTACACTGTTTAACTTTTTAGTTTCTGAGTGGTCTGTTTACTCCAGTGCTTTTCAAGCTTTAATAATTTGCGATCCAATATTCAATCTTAATTTTCATTGCACCCCCCTCCCTAAAAAAAAAATATTGAAATCAACAATACTATACTTTGACGCTAAGCTACAACACTACTTTAACTCTTAAGTGCCACCGACGTTCATAAACGTCTTGCTCAACCAAACCGATAATTGCCCTTGACGTATATATACGTCTTTCCGAAGAGCGATCTTTATTGTGCATTGGTATCCATAAATTTTTTCCGAAGATTTGGAACTCAATAAAAGGTCCTAGTGTTTACGAAAAATTTACTTTTTTCAGAGGATTTGCTTATTTATCCCTTCCCCCTTCCCGGGCCTAAGTGAAAAACCATGGCTTTATATATAGGAAATGAATCGCTTAACTTTTAATCGGCAGTTAAGGTATCAATTATAAACCGTACAAATTATCAAGATAAATATTAATTTTTTTATATAAATCTTTATATGACAAGCCCATGGGGTCATAGTAATTATTAAACTTTTTCTTAACTTAGTATTACTAAATTATTTATAAAATACATGGTGTAGTGCTGATACATTATATATATATATATTAAATATATTATATCTGCGTAAATGTGTATTTTTTATTATGTCAAGATGTATTTTGTTTCTTTACTTTTCATAAACTAATAGATTTTTTAAAATAATCTTTTGTGTGTTTTTGACTTTTCAATGTACTTGGGCAACCCTCGTATACTTATCACGCCCCCAAATGGAAGTATGCCCCAAAGAGTTTGAGAAACGCTGGTTTACTCTATTTTGAGCTACTCTGATTTTATCATTGCATTGAAATCTTCATATAATTCTTCAGGGTTATCATCAAGTATACTTTTTTCCAATTCGTTGCTCATATTACTAACTTTCATATTTCCATCAATGCTATTTCCCGAACCGAAATGAAGATGCATTCTTGTTATCTTTTTCCATAACAAGTATATCTTAGGAGTATACGTGGGATAACGACTATTCTTGAAATTATGCGTGGAATAATTATTATTCCGGGAATATCCATGAAACATGTATTATTCTTGGAAGCATGTGTGGAATAACTATTTTACTTGGGAATACTTGTAGAATAACCATTAAAAAGATTTTAAACCATAATTTGAAAGATTCAAGTTAATTTTTGGTCATAAAATACAGCAATGACTCATTGTAACGCAGATCAAATATATAATTAGAAACGACTTTAATATTTTAAGTGCCACCGGTGTATATAAACGTCTTGCTCAGCCAAAGCGTTAATTTACCCGCACATATATATACGTCTTTCCGAAGTAAGGTCTTTTCTGTGTACTGATATCCATAAAATTATTCCGAAGGCTTTGGAATGCAATAAAATGACCTTGATAATGTTTGAAAAGGATATACTTATTTCAGACTATTTGCTTCTTTAATCCTACCTGCCCCCCCCAATACACTCACTTATTGCGTAACTTTTAATCGGCAATTAAGAATTTGATTCTAAACCGTACAAATTATCAAAATAAGTGATAATTTTTCAAACTAATTTTAAATATGAGAAATCCCATGGGGTCACTGGTAGTTATTAAACATATTCTTAACTTAGTTTTGTTAAATTAATTATAAAATACATCTGTAGCGCTGATACTATTATAAGTGTAATAAATCAGTGTAAAGCTGTGTTTTATTTTTTATTATGTCAGATCAGAACGTATTTTTTAGTTACTGTTCATAAATTAATATTTATTTTTAAATAATCTTTTGTTTTTGACTTTTCAATATGCTCGCGTGCCCCTTGTAGAGTTGTCACGCCCCACACTTTGAGAAACTCTGATTTAATCATAATGAACTATAAAAACAAATCAGTTCAAAATGAAGAGGAAGGAATAAATAGAAGAATCGGAATGAGTTTCAAATTGAATGGGCACCGTGTTTGAAAAAAGACAAGAATAAAATAATTTGTTGCAAAGTTTCCGCAGACGTGTCCCCTGATAGATAAATGAGTTACATCTATTAACAAGAAATGTGTGAAGTATTTACAAAATTATGTTATTCCTATAACTTTAATACATATGAAGTAGACACGAGTTTTATTTTAAATGTTTTTGAGGTACTGAATTTTTCTTTGGAACAAGAGTAATGAAACTTACAGAAAACTTAAAACGCTGACTGAACTGAAATCCTAATATCCTTTGAATGAAGCTTCCAAATAACTTTGTAGTCCCTTTGTTTCGAACTGCTTTATCCAGCAGAAAATAAAACTCTCAAATAAAGTAGCGGAAATTAATTGCCCGTTTTACAAAGCAGTTATCGGATTCTTAGTTCAGGATTAAAGATTATCTTTAATTACTACATTCTTATTTGCAATTAATCGAATTTCATTAATCATTACGCCGTTAATAGAAATTTGCATAACAATCCTTATCTTTTAAAAAGGAGCGTAATTTCCTCAATTTGATAGAACTGAGCGTTATATGTCATTTCCAGAAAAGCTTTTCATATGCTTAGCAATTCCATATTATTGGGGTATGAAATTCTATATCTTATCTACCAATACTTTAAGAGCAACGAACCAATAATTATTGATGTTTTATGGTACCATAAGAATGAAAAATGGTAAGCCAATATATTCTTTAATAACTCCTTATTTTTCACAATTTTTATCTAATAAGGCAGTTTATTAGAACAAGAATAGATACCTTGTTTTTAAATTGTAATTCTTAACAGTCTCCTACAAGCAATTTTTAATCCAAAACAATCTTTAACAAATTAAATATCACATTCTAACATTCACATTCTGAAATATCTTCGTTAATTTTACTGAAAGACATTAATTATTTCTAAGTAATGTTTAGTACTAAAACAAATAAATCACCTTTATGGATCCTAATGTTTAAGTCAAATATCATACCTTCGGATTCAAATAGATAAAAGGAATTAAAAATGTTTCCCTTTTTCTCTCTCTGTATAAAGTTTTTCGTGATGTAATAAATTTATTATGGTCACCAAGTCTCTTAAATTGTCACCAAAAATGATGCCAACTTAGGTGTATCGCCAATGTGTTTTGCCAAGTTTTCACTGAAACGCCATTTTAATGTAAGAGACGATGATGCATGCGAATATTACAATTATCAATGTAGAGTATTGCCCATCTGTAATTAGCTGTAATGTAATATGTTACAAATGCATGCCTAAAGGAAACAATAGAGTGAAAATAAAATAGTGCAATGGAGGCTGGTCAGCCGTTAGCCGGACAGGGGGTACCCTCCCCTCAGTCTCTCTTTTTAAAAAAATAGTATTAAAATAAGATATATATACATATATATATATATATATTTGTTAACGTATTATTTCTCATTCACACTTTTGTTTACTTAAGTACTGAAATAATTTTAAACAAATTTACTTAATTATTGTTATTATGTCAGTGTAATTCTATTCTATTTTAATGATTCCATTTATATTACTGAGAAAGTCTCGTTTGCGAATATTGTAGTTGAGATCTCCTTTTTGTACTAAGCAGCCTTTTTTGAAAATAGCTTAGATGGAGATTGATGTTATTTTGAATGACACCGTTTACTAGAAATATATATCGTTAACTTAAGCTATAGTTGTAAAGCCGACTTAACTTTCAATAAAATAACTTTATTTTTACGATATCTTCTAGTTTTACTAATTCTAGATTCAATTTGCATAATCTCATTATTTGGTGCATATATTGCTTTATTCTACTGGGTTCAATTTTAGGCTTATTGTTTTATCTATCAATCATATTAACTTTTTATTTTGTTAAATCAAAGATCTACTTTAGTTTATTGGTATGTTTAGCAAAAGTTTGGCAATTCTAGTGAACTTAGGAGTTAAACAACGAATGTAGAGATTCCATACACGTTTAGAGAAGAGACATAGTGACGTATGTAAAAATAAAATAAAATCTTGAACACTCTCAAAATTATTGACTATCTACATACATTAATTTCTTATGGCGGAATCATTAGTGTGTGTCGATATGAAAATAATCGTTTTTTATTTGTGCTCTTATTATTAATAAGTTAATTAAAAATGTTCTCTTATTTATAAATATTTTTAAGTAAAAAATTTAATGCTTGGCAAAAAAAATTGACAAAATAACTAAATGTAAAGGTTTTACATTATCGATATGTGAGGATTTAATCAGTCAGAATCCCAAGATTATTTAATTAAATGATAAATTAAAGAGGTAAACTAATGTTTTGTGTCTCAATTTAAATGGTCCCTGTACAATATACCAAGATAGTCAACACTTAGAAAATGATAATTTTCCTTTAGATATATGTCCGAGCGCGGATCAGTTATAAACAGATCTTCTTAAATTTATCTTTTATGAAATACTACGTTCCAAAATTTAATCAATGGTATTTTTTCTATTTATTGTTTTTTAAGAACTGCCTTTTTTCCATACGTGTTTTGAAGTTTTTTTTTTTTTAATTTCCGTTTGGTAAAAAGAAATCGGTTGTAATTCGCAAATAATTGTTTAAAATTGTTAATTCCTTTCTATAAAAAAAAGATGTCTAAGACTCGTCTAATGAAGTTTCTAATGTTGTTTTTTTTAATACTTGTTTAACACCTTTGTAACATTCTGCAATGTCTTGAGAAAAAAATTCACGCGCTGAAGTGCTATCATATTTTGGACCTAAAGTAGAATAGTGCATAAACTATACGTTGTTCATGTGTTCAATACCCTATGAAGATGGCGACGATATCGTGTCCATGACGGGACCAGATCAGATAGTACCATGAGTCCAGATGACTGTTCTAGCAATCTGTTCAATATTATCCACGTAAAGGTTTCTTGATTAAAACAGAAACCCTATTTCTTGTTGAGTTGCAAAAAAAGCAAGACAGTCTAAGATATGAGCATGTGTTAGCTCTATATCTGAACAGTTACCACAACTCCTATAAGTTCTTATACCATCCCTATCAATCTTCATTCTTCTGTAAAGACATTTTCTTAGCCTAGCAATGATCTTTGTTATAAGGCGGTCTCCACTTATATTACAAATTTGATGCATTAACTGGAATTGACTTATCTCTCAATTTGAAATTTGTGACAGCATTTACGTCTAATAAGATAGGATTGACATAGTTGTTGTTATTCATATCCTTATCGCTTTTACCAGTTTATATATATCCGCATTTTCATTGCCTGTAATGTCAACATGTGAAGGAAACCACTGGAGAAATCAGAGTTTATTTAACTCATTTAATCTAAACACGCGAGAGCAAATCTCGTCTGTAATCCATGAGCCTCCATTTAGAGTTTGCCAGTAGGGCTGAGTATGTATCACAAAAAATTACGAGATCTTTAACTTGCTCTAGAATAAGGAGAGTCTCATATAAATCAAGAGCTTCAATTATCACCCTTTCACAAAATAATCAAGAGCCAATGACACCAACACTGATAATTCGTTGGTAGGTTACATGTTATTGGAGTGGTCATAAATACCTCAAAACATTTTTTCAGTTGAGAATATTTCATCAGAAGAACCATTTGTGTATGCAAACACAAAACCATCAGTTGGATAGTTATCAATAGTCTTGAGCCATTTTTCCTTGATGGCATTAGTAGGCTCACTCTTAATAAATGATTGTAATAGACTTGATACAATTGTGGTTTTTCTTAGGAAGCCCAACAGATAAAAGAGGTTCCCTGATAAGCAGAATATTTATTGTGTTCAAGGCAAAGGTGTATTTTAATTTCCCTATCAAATCGGTTTGGAGAAGGTATTTTTAATCTTGTCTTACTATTGCAATTTTCAAACGTTCTCCTAGCAATATGTTCAAGTATACGACTTATAGCACTGTTTGTGAATTTGATCAAGTTATATCAATACTCTAGGAATTTATGAATATTTTCCAGAAGACCAGTTGATCTAGTTTTTTCTTTAAAATAAGTTTTCCTTTTTTACGTTATTGCATACTGAAAAACAATGTCAGGGGCGTCAATTTTTCAACATGAGTTAAATTTCGCCATAAAAAGGAAACACCTTCTACTGTACAACAATTCAAGTCTAAGACAAATGTATGCTCAAAAATCTATTTCTTTATCAATTACTATAGAGACTAAATAAAAGGTACCATACATAATAGACTGACGGCAAATACTTATTTAAACTTTTAATAACTTGTTGTTGTTGCTGCAGAAACGCATGCAATATAAATGAATGTCGCTGTTAAACAGTCTTCTTTATATCTGATTTCCTTTCGTAATATGATATAGTTCACGATACGTATGGCAATGTATATAAAATTTAGTTCATATGCTTAGCTTACTTTTAATATTGTTATTTTAAACATTTGTTTAAAATATATATTTATTTGACAAAAATTAAAATAAGTAACATGACACACTAACATTTAATAATGCTATTTGATAAATAACACGTAAAAAAGTTTTTGTTTAATTATATGACAACAAATTGTATTAAAAGTGTATGCGTACAGTGGACGTCGTAAGTATTCGTATACTTATAATTTATATTAATAAAGAAGTGTTTAAGTGTGTGTTTCACCTCTACAGCCCAAACTAAGCAATCCAGAAGTATGAAACTTGGCACATAATTATTCTAGGTCCTAATGATGTGCATTACGAAGTGATTTTTTCAAAATTCGCTTTAGATTTTTTAAAATTAAATTTTTAAGCGATTTTTCCATTTTTTTCTTCCACAACTGGATTTTAAGTTTTGTTCGATTGGCAACACAGTATATTTGCTTTAGAAACTTGCGCTCAAAAGTTTGAAACTGAAACTGAAAATGTTACGTTTTTTTTTCAGCAGTAATCTGCTTTATCATTTCCTTTTTAAGTTAAAATTTTTTTTTTGATTTTTGTATTTGTAATATTTCTTATAGATTTATTTTAAAACTGTAGTCTAAGAGAAAAATGCATCGCTCCTCAAGCTAAGCCTAATTTTTATTTTTTCAGTAACTAAATTAAATTACTTTGATGTACATTGTTTTGCTTATATTTTATTCGATTATTCAGAACCATTAATGGCTTAGAGTTAATTTTGTCATTTCTTTTTCAGCTTATAAATTTCTCATTGTTTGTGTAGTCATAATTGTGTTCATTTTGTAAATTCTATTTTTGTTAAAGACCGCGTAACGTTTATTCTTTTGTCATGCTGATATTTATACATTTACATTTGATTCTTCTGTAGTGTTTCTGTGTTTTGATTGAATTAGGTCTCATTTTTAAAATTATATATTTTAAATATATATATATATATATATATATATATATATATATATATATATATATATATATATATAAGAATGTGAAATTTAAATTTTCAGAAATTCTTCAACTGAAAAAGAAATGAGATAAAAGTAAACCTAATGTATACATATTAAGGTCAAAATGAAAAAAAGAATTTTTAATTTGCTATAAAATGTAATGTTTTCAACTAACAATTAATGTATCCCGTACTCCAGTTTTTTTCAACTTGTGTGTTCTTATTCGAATAACATAATCAATTTTTAATTCATATTATAGCTTTTACTTTGAAAATTTAATTATCAAAAAAGTATTTAAAAAATTACGCGACAAAAGTCTTCGTACACTTTCGAAAAATTCCGACATAGCTTTAAATCAGGTGTTTCTTTCTTAGTTTAGTACTTAATACGATGTCTTTTATAATCCAAAGCAACTTTTAAACGTCTTTGGTAAAATTTCGTTAGTTTTTTTTTTTTTGTTACAATTTCTACATCGATGTCCCTTCATTGTTCTGTGATTATTATTTTTATTTCACAGTTTGTTTTTATATGTCATGTTTTCTTTTTTTA
Organism: Trichonephila clavipes; assembly: GCA_019973935.1. Classification (NCBI taxonomy): domain Eukaryota; kingdom Metazoa; phylum Arthropoda; class Arachnida; order Araneae; family Nephilidae; genus Trichonephila; species Trichonephila clavipes. The sequence goes on from BMAU01015230.1 coordinate 28,406, forward strand.
ATATTCATATTCTCACCAAATATGTTCTACTGGACTTTTAAATCAGGTGATTTAGAAGGTACTTTCAGGATTGGGGACAGTTTTAGAGATACCAGATGGTGTACATTGAGAACATGGCTCTCAGCATCAAGAACTCATTAAAAAATGATTTCGCGTCCAATATCCAAATTTTTACCAGATAATTACAGTTTTTTTTTTCTTTAAAACATTTAAACAGGCCATACATTTAAACAGACTAACAGAATACCATTAAAAAAATACCAAATTACCAAACCCTGAAGTTGACGTACACCCCCACACAAGAACACCTCAACATCCATGCTTAAGCTTGCAATTAGAAATGTTCTTATTCCAATTAAATTCTTGGATTTAAGTTCCTCATTTTTCCTTAAAATATTAAACACCCGTCAAAACCAAAGATTTTGAATTTTTTGTTAATGTTAAGTTTTCTGAATATCCAAGAACCTAATTGGAACAGTGATCCGTGAAGGTTCATGCACTCTGGGTGTAAATAGGCTTTAGTATTAGGTTTGTAAAGCTGTAGGAGGTAACGGTGAACGACCAAGACTATCCATGATTAATCTAATTTATTATTATCAAATATAATATTCCAGAACAAATAATCTATAAAAGGGAACCCTTGGAGTGATATAAAGAAATCAACTAATTTATGTGAATAAGCGCACGAAATCCGAATAGATTAACTTTAATCAATCATATCCTATTAATTCTAGATTCAATAGTGAGTGAGTGAGTACCGTGTTGGACAGCGATGCACGTTAAATCTGTCGAGAGCTGAAACGTCCTCCCGTTGATGAGGTGTGGTAGTTACGAGAGGGGGTGCCATCTCAGGTAACGTTCTAATCACTTGACCATTGTTCAAAATTACCTGATCCGTCACCAAAAGTCCTCGTGTGACTGAACAGTGTGACGTTAATATTCAATCACTCACTCTAGATTTACTAATTTAGTGTAGTAGCTAAAATCCGTCCTTTAGTCACGATGCGCAATTCTAATTCTTTCCATAGTTACACTGTGTTCAGCTGTTCCGCTCCTTCCGACCTGCGGCTATTAAACTCTAACTTTATATACATTAACTAATTTGCATCTCATGGTTTCTTCTTGAGAGGGATGTCTGTGAAATAAATACGAATGCTAGCTTAAAGATTCCCCAAGAGGATGAGTCGTTAAAAGTCGCGTAAAGTCCCGTCACAGGTTATTTGGTATTTTTATGGTACTGGGAATCATGAGCTCTATTTAAATATTTTAAAGAACAATTTGAAATTATCCGTTCAACTAGAGGTGACTACTTTTTTTTAACGAGTTAATAACATCAACTGCACTGTTCTCAATGTACGCCAGTGGTGTCTGTGTAACTGTCTCCAAAGTCTGAAAACACCACCTAAATCAACCGTTTTAATCCCAGTATATCATATTTAGTGAGAATTTGACTTAAAAAAAGGAAAACATGACACATAAAAGCATAACGTGAAAAAAATAATCACAGAGAAATGGAGCAACATCGAAGAAGAAATTGTAAAAAACTGATGGAATCTCTACCAAGACGTTTAAACGTTTCTTTAGACGCTAAAAGACATCCTAATTACTAAATTAAGAAAGAAACATATTATTTAAAGCTATGTTGAGGTTTTTGTTTAAGTGTACAGAGTCTTTTGTCACCTGATATTTTAGTATTTTTTATTATTAATTTTTTAAAATAAAAATTTAACTATGCTTTAAAAGTTGATCATGTTATTCGAATAAGAAAAAAGTTGCAGATATTATTGAAAAAATTACAATTACCATATTAAATTTTATTACTCGAAAAGTGAATTTTTATCGAAAATTGCAAGTGTACAAGCACTTATGACGCCCACTGTACATTTATGTCGTGGAATAAGGATTTACCAACACTTTATTGAAACAGTTATTAAAAGCAATGTTTAGACATTAAAAAAGGTTCAAATCATCTGTAATCCATTAAAAGATTTGAAAGAATACAGAATGCAGAAAGGAATTTTTATTCATTCCCATGATAGTGATATTGAAATAACTTCACAACTTATGAAAGAACGTTTTGTTTTTATCTTTTGAACCATTTAAATTTCAAAGAAGTAAAAATTCTGTATTTAAGCATTTAACCCCCACCTACGTGCAGACTTAAATGCCAAATGTTCAAAATTATTTCCTTTATGCTGGTATCTACCTTAAATATTGATTACTTTTCCATTTATTTCCTGAAATATTATATTTTTCTCAACTTTATTTTTTAATTTTATATTTGGCATAGAGTATTATCTCGAATCTTTTTAGATGATGAAATCATGAGATTTAAAGGCAAGCAATGGTTATAGGTGGTATACGCGATGCTTTAGAAAAGAGCAAAATAAATAAACGCGTCAATTCTTGGGTAAAATTTTACTTAAAAGGTATACATCCTTACTTATATCTTAACATTACACTTCGGGATCAAATATGCTTTTCGCCTACTGATAATGTTCTTGCCTTGCAATTAAAGGCCACTGAAAACCCAAAGAGGATTTATATATTGTCCTTTAAGACGATATTTAAACAAGAACCAAACATGTTGTTATCTGGTTGCTGCTGTTTAATTTTAGAAAAGTAATATTTTTAGTTTAGTTCCATATTTTATTGAATTTAATACATACGAACTTCTTACAATAATACACAATACTTTTACATTCCAATCTCAGATTGTATATGATTTCCACTATTTAATAAACTGATTGGCTAGAGTCATTAGCTGATGCACTTATGATTAATGTATTAATCTGGCAGTTTTTGAGGAGATAAGTTTGCGATTTAAATGGTATCTCTCACTAAGAGAGTAAACTAAAAGAATTATCACTCGATGTTTTGGTGGGTCCAAAACTATCATAAATTAAAGAAAATATCTAAAAAATAAATTTAAATGGAGAGTAATCTCTCTCTCTCTTTATCTTCACCCTTTCTCTTCCTATCTCTTTTCTCTCATTCTCTTTATTTCTCTTTTTTAAAAAAAATTTCTCCTCTATCTCTCTCTCACTGAGCCAGGATTTTTTCCACCTGTGCTAATCTTCCTTAACTAAAGGAAACAGGACATTCAAGTAAAGAATATACTTGTATTTTAATTATGTTTATGAAACGTTAGTCTATATAGTTTGAAAAAATGTAAAAAAAAAATTGTATATACATTTGATGAAATGTTGAAAAAAAACTATTTTTGTACTCTTATATTTATACATTCAAATTAGCCCGTTGCTTTTAAATTTTCTTTAGTAAATAAGGAATTGATCGATTGATTTTCTGGCACAAGAGCGAAACTAGGCTAATCTGAGTCAAACAATGATTTAAAAAATAACTAAAATTTTTGGAAACTGATTCTATAAATTAAAGGTAATGTGATCAAGTCAGAATGTGTTTAAAATCTATAATTAAATATAATTTCATAAAAAAATAATAAGTATTCAATTCCTTTATTTATTATTAATTTTCTTTAAACATTGTATAATTACCCCCATTGCAAGCATATATGGAAAATTATCAATTTTAGTTTTATCCTCTTTTCGTTCTCACAATGTTACATCATCTTTATTTACTTTGACTTTATTACATCAGAAAAATGTGAAGTATGAAAAAGTATGCATAATAATCTTGAATGAAACTTTATGATATAAATTTCATGAAGTCATCTTACTTTAACAAAAATATTGAAAAAATATAAACTCGCGCGTATTAAATTTTTATCTCATAAAGATGTGCCAAATGGATTTTAAAAATCTTATTTTGTATAAATTTTTTTTGCGTTCAATGATCGATAAAAATGAAAATTACATTTTTTCTGGTGTAATAACGTAAAAGTAAATAAAGATGATGTAACATAGTATAGTGAGAACGAAAACACGATAAAACTAAGATTGATATTTTTCCACACACACAATCTAACTATATCACATTACATTTGATTTTAGAATCAGTTTTCAAAGGTTTCAGTATTTTTTAAATCATTGTTTGACTCGGCGTATCCTAATTTGGCTCTTGTGCCAGAAAATCAATCGTTTGAAATTAAAGATTAGTTATGACGAATCATAATTTTTTTTATCAAAGTTGAAGAACTTAATTTTGATACTTTTAATGATTTATTTTCATCATAATTTTGAATTTCGATAAAATTTTATTTTAATCAAAGTATAACTTTTAATATATAGTTTCTTACATTTTTTTTAAAAAAGAATACAATGGATTATAATAAGATAAAGAATCTTAAATCTTTGTTTTCCGATTTTTTGAAATTTTTTATTTCATTTTTCTCATAATCCCTTGATTTGGTGTCTGCGATAGATAATGAAATATTTTTATACTAAGTACATATACTTAATTGAAATATAACGCAGAAATTTTTTAAGATAACAAATGTAAATAGTTTTCAAAAAGGTTCCTTTTATATCCATGTAATGGATATAAGATAAAATAGAAAAAAAATCAGACAATGCTACTTATTTTTAAGAGCTCCTTGAATTAATAACAAAAATATTATCATTCATAATTACTATTAACACATTATTCATGCAATAAAGTACATTACATTTTTTATTATGAAATCCTTCTCCTTATATGTGGAATGCCCATATGTATAAACAAATCTGCAGTGAACTAGATACATCATAGTGCTTTAATAATAAAGAGTGTTTTTTCCAGGTATAGAAGTTTAAGTTGGCAATACTTTCCAAGATAGCGACCGATTTAACAGCTGTCAAGTGATTTATTCTCCGTTTGGTTTGGCAATTCATCAAAACGATCATCAAGCAAGGCGTAGATTCGTCGAATGAGCCCAAAACGAGATTGCCGTGGTTCCCGATTTTCATACGCGAATTTTGTTTAGCGATGAAGCGCACTTCTGGTTGAATGGCTACGTCATAAAACAAAACGGCCGCATTTGGAGTGAAGCTAATCCACAAGTGTATGTCGAAACACCGTTACATCCAGAAAAACTGACTGTTTGGTGCGCTTTATGGGCTGGTGGAATCATTGGTCCGTACTTCAAAAACGATGAAGGCCACAACGTTACAGTCAATGGTGATCGGTATAGAGCCATGATTACTAACTTTTTCATTCCTGAATTGAAGAATCATGATGTCCAGGAGCTGTGGTTCCAACAAGACGGCGCAACATGTTACACAGCTCGTGCCACAATCGATTTTCTGAAATACACGTTTGGTGGCCGCCTAATTTCACGTTTTGGACCTGTGAATTGGCCTCCAAGATCTTGTGATTTAACACCGCTAGACTATTTTCTGTGGGGCTATGTGAAGTCATTGGTCTATGTGGATAAGCCACAAACGCTTGGCCATTTGGAAGACAACATTCGTCGTGTTATTGCCGATATACGGCCACAAATGTTGGAAAAAGTCATCGAAAATTGGACGTCCGGATTGGACTACATTCAAACCAGCCGTGGCAGTCCTATGCCAGAAATCTATTTAAAATGTAATGCCACAAGTTTATCTTTCGAATAAAGAAAAATTCATGTCAATCGAATAATGCATCGTTGTCTTATTGCAATTTAAAGTTCTATACCTCTAAAAAAAACCACCCTTTACTATGTATATTTTTTTGAAATATTATTTCCTCCAAGTGTTTGTCTATAAAACCACTGCTTTAGTTGAATAAATTCTGAAAGTATCTATTTTTAAGTGCTGTAGGAAATGTTTTCTCATGTGGGTACATTCATTACTACTCTAATATGCAAACATTTGTAATAATTCAAAGAATTTCTAAATAGGGTTTGAAATTTCTAAATATCTAATAAACACACTTTCAATTAGAAACTTATAATAGCATTGAATCTACATAAAATAAAATTCGGTGAGTATACATTAATTAAAAAAGGACTATGTAAATAACACAATGGGTAAAATGTTTTATACGTAAATATTTACATAATATTTATATTCCATTAGAGCTGAAAACTCTTTATGTCAATTAGAAGCATAAGTTTAAGTGGAAAGTTGCAACCAATAAACAAAATCCATATTATCACATGTTTTTTTCATTAAATCGTGTGCTTCTTCAGGAACTTTATGGAAATACTAATTTTTCTTGGTAACATATTTAAGCCATACAGATTTCAATAAGTTTATCCTAAAGCTTAAAGGACTGTAGTTATGAATTATATTACTTTTCAGTGTGTATATACATCAACGTGATTTACTTGTATTTAAAATAACAGTACGATTTTATATAACAATGAAATTGATTTATCTCAAAATACAATTTTTTTTTTAAAAAAAAGGCATTTTAAAATAATGTTAAGTGCACTAATGAGCGTATGGTCAAGTTGTTTCCGTATAAATAAAGTATTATAAATTAAATTCCCACACATCTCATATTTATCTTTAAAAGATGTTTTCATGTACGAATTGATAATTCAAGACAAGAAAAACAGTATATTGAAAGAATGGGTATAATGTATAGAAAATGTATACATAGCATATGCAAATAAGTTAATTTATTTAACAAAAGATAGCTTTAATACTCTGATAAAAATTCAGAGGGGTCAATGGAAGTAGAATCACCTCTCGGGTTCAATGTAAACAACAACTCTAGGAGGTGTAACAAGTACCAGAAGTGACCTGATGCATGTTTAATCGCAAACCAGTATACCTTGTTGAGTGACAGAATGACATTCAACAACAGAGCTCGAATTGACTTCGTTTTTTCTGATTCCTCCAGAATCATCCTCCATCATTTGAACTATGTACATAAGTAATGAAGGAGATTAGTGAGTGGTATATCGGCTCAAATGTTACTTGGCCCTGATTTAATATCACGAGGTAAATCACTAATAGGTTCTTCTAGATACCAAGTTAACCCCTTAAACTACAGCTTGTAAGGATCGCCCCGCGACGTCCATTAGTGAGGGAGAGTCGGAAGGAGGATTAACCCTATTCAGAATAACTTTAATTTTATTCTCAGTTATAAACAACAACACAAAATCTATTATTCTAGTTAAGAGATGCACCCAAATTCCAAATATGGAAAACAATAACGAGGTATTCGAGGCACCAGAAAACTTTAAATAATCAGTTCACTTACATTTAGGCAATATCTTCAAATTTTTAGCGACATAATCTAATTCCAAATTGATAAATCATATCTTAAATGTTACACTAATCCGCTACGAAGTATTTACGCCTTACTTCATCTTTAATCAACCCCTGCTAGCCGTTAGCAGTCTAACCTCCTTCTCTTACTAACATGAAAGTTTCATATTTATTTACAAGCCTTAATTTCCAGACTTTCACTTCTTTGGAGGGAGATTTATAATATAATTTTATAGGACCCAATATTTCTCCTAAGAGGATTAGTATTTGAAGGAACGTGGATAAACCCGGTTCACCCCTAGGAGAGCCCACATCCTTGGCGCGAATTACTTTGGTTGGCGATAATTGTACAATCTTGATAACCCTACTTTTATGCACTACATATGACAAACCTAACTATTTCTAGCATTTTCGTATTTTGTGGGCGCGCATTTCGAATTTCATTTTGTCGTTTGTGAAGGTCTCCTAGGACCTCACTTTGAGAACTAGAATAAATATGAGTCATGTAAGAACCAGTAGCCATTTTTATAAACAACTTTCTTTATTTGGTTATCTTATCCAAATATAGAATCAAAGACTTATTAACAAATTTATTTAAATAATATTATGAGGTTTTAAAGATAATATCCTTTAAATTAACTTAATTAATGATCTCATTAATTAAACATTAAATAACGATCACGCAGAGATTACCACGATAAGAGATCCCAGAATTATATTTAATAATGTTCTTATTGAACATTTAACTTTAATCTCACTCTTAAAACTTTAATGAGACTTTAAACACAAATCCATAGTTACCACTCGGAATCTCAATTCTTGAGATTAAATATCTCTAACAAGAAATCTTCAATTTAAATCCACGATAACTTTCTGCTTCAATCTCTATCTCCTACTGCTCTAACTTTACTATTTCGTTTGACTTAAATACTTAATCTAATTTGCATATAACAAGGAATCCTGTCCGCTTTTTTTGGAGTTGATTGGAAATAGGTAGGGAATGAAATTTCCCTAAAAAGGTCGACTCAGAAGGTTAGTGATAAAGTTCCGTATAGATTCGTCACACGTTGTCTCCGGGCTGGCTGCGTGTGTGAGGGAATATGCTTTAGATTTTTTTACTTTGTTGAAGAATTGATTGGATGGTGCATGAAGGAAGGATTGATTGCGTCGAGTTATGAATGTCCTAAATGTAATGATCGGCGTGATGTAACATGGTCGGCAATAAAACGCTTTTTTCGAAATCGTACCAGCCACACCGAATGTATGTTCGACCATTACCTCGCAGAATAAATATGGCGGCGCTCACACGATCCTTCGCTTAGCGATGAGACCTTTAAGGCTTTTTTAAATATGTTGTTACGCTGTTCCCTCCACTCGGAAAAGATCAGCAGGAAGAAAGTTAGTGCTATTTTTATATTTTTATCTTAAATGTTTAATTTCTGTATTGTTTACATATATTTTCATTGTGCATCCACCTTATCCCACTATATTCCCTTGCCGCCATTGTCGGGTTCGCTTGGCGCCATCATGTTCTTTCTTTGCGGTTTTTTTCGGTTTGTCGCCAAGAGTGTGGGTTCTCCTAGGATTTTCCTTACGTCCTTTCAAAATGCGATATTTTGCGTCGCTATCAGTAAAAATATTCTGACAGCTTTGTAAAGTAACAAAAAGATCTTGAGGGTTTTTTTGAAGGATTTACTTAAATCAGAGAAAAATTTGCTTATATATGCCTTTTCTTTTCCCTCTAATACACCGCATACGCGGGCTTATGTGGAATTCTGTTCCACAAGGGAGCAAATGGCGTACACTTAATTAGCCGTCAAGGGATTAACAACTAATATATTTATCCATCATGGTCCCTACGTGCACAATAATAAATACTGTTCTACATGAAACAAAACAGTCTAAAACTCTATAAGTAAGTTAGTATAAAAGTAAAAAGAATATATGGTATCACTTATTCACATGAATAGTAGATAAGAATACTAAAAGGCAACATATTTGCTGTATTGTAACGTTGATTCAAAATACATAAAGAATTGACTATACACTCAAGCTCGACGGTTATTAGAATGCAGATATTCTCTTATGACTTTACACAAATGAAATCAAGGCATTTGCAACTTTTATCCTAAATAGGAAATAACATTTTCATATAAATAGTATCATTAAAATAAGCTAAAATATAATTTTTAATTTATTTTAAACAAATAACACATTGAAAAATGTTTTTCAATTAGTATTGATTTAATTTGTATATCTTATTAAGATACAAACTTATTGAAAGGGAGGGGGGTACTCTCTCTTTTTTTTTTTTTTTTTTAATGTTAAACAAGATCCAATTTTTAATTAAACTTATAATTTCATTCCGTATAAAACTGTAAAATTGAAACAAAGCAGTTATTTTAAAAACCTTGTTCTAGCTTTGATTCCTATCGGGTTTCTTCATTATAAATTTAATTTAAGTGAAACTTTTCTTTTAAATTCTGATATCTTTTGGTACAAAAGCTCTTTCAATAAGCGTACTTATCAAGCTTTAATTAATTAGAAACAAGACATATTGTTAAATTTTCTGTTATTTCTCCGTTGATCAGTTTCTGCCTCCTAATTATTTGACTTCGCATGTTCAATATTAATAATGAAACGAAATAAAAGCTTACTCGTAGATTTTGTTTTTATCTGAAATAACATTCAATGTAGCTGTTCTGTGCCATATTTTCATATTCTAAAGATCCATTTTAATGAAAAGAGAACAACATGGTACGTGTGTAGGTAATTCATACGATACATCTGATATTGCGAAAATCCAGGAATTGATCTAGATGTTGAAACAATGGAGACACACATATTTCCAATTATATACGTACAAATGTCATTTTATAGTATTATAAAAATTGTAAAGCGTGACTTCAACCGCAACGAAGATACTGGAAAAACTAAGAAAATATTCGAAATTGTACATGCCTCTTAAATCAGGAAACAAAATATTCATCGTTGCTGCATCATGCATTTTTATGTATCGTTCTTCTTTTTGTGACTTTTGTCACATGATTACCAGTAACATCAGATCAAGGTACACAAAATTCATCTTGGCAAAGGGCTAGATTTTCACGCCTGTCATTAGCCTTAGCATTGAGCATCATTCAGGTGACAGTACGATTTCACTCGGTTCCACCTCAATTTAAAGGGAGAACACCCTGGGGTTGGCCAGGTGTCTCATACCTCTTTTCCCATTCCCCAAACCTCACGAGAGGACTTGTGGTTCAACGGCTATTTAGAGTACCCCCATGCCGTGAAGGTGCACATTTTCAAACATCCATGCACTCCCAGTGATTCGAACCCACGCCCTACGGCTCAGAAGGTAGCATCACTAACTCCTATACCGGACGGGTGGCATATCAATCTTGTCTGTCTTACGAAATTTTTAAATATTATGTATGTAACTATTTTTGATAATTTATAGTAGATTTTTTTTATTTTGAATATGATGTTATTAAATTGATTTTGCTCTTTAAAATACACAGAAGAGTACTGATTTTGCGGGTTCTGGACTGATTTAGCCTGGTAAAAGTAGTTCTCAAATTATGTTTACTATGTAATACCATGAAATTAGGATTTTGGGGAATCTTTTCTACCTTAATAAACTTGTGATTCTCTTGTAATAAACAAGGGGGCTGTGCGGTATCCCAGTGATCAAGGTATCGGATCCTGGCAGGCATGTCACAGGTTCGAGCCCAGTACCACTAAAGACCCGCCGTGTAGGGCAGCGATGCACGCTAAATCTGTCGAGAGCTAAAACGTCCTCCCGTTGGCGTGGTGTGGTAGTTAGGAGAGGGTGTGCCAGCTCAGGTGTCGTTCACGTCACTTTACCATGTTTCAGAATTACGTGGTCCGTCGCCAAAAGCCCTCGTGTAGCTGAACAGTGCCACGTTAATATTCACTCACTCACTTCTAATAAACAAGGTATACAATATTAATTATTTATAATACTCACACACGTACGATGAGTGAGTGTTCTAAGCATTTCTAAATGCTTTTTAACTATGTACATTTCTTAGGATTAATTACGGATTAAGAAAAATGATTTATTTATAATCTCTCGATTTCACTTAAAATTTTAAATTGAAGGGAAAAGATTCATGTTTATAACCTCACAAAGTAGTCCTCAGCCCGGTATTTTTATTGATTTTCAAGCATCCATCTTTAAATTTCAGAATTTTGATATTTTTCTCACCTCGTGAATGCAGAGGAAGAGACATTCAATTAAATTAAACATGGTGGAAATATAATCGTGTATTGTCTTTTTAAAAAGTAATTATTGACATTTCTTGGTATAAGAAAATAATTTTTATATTAAATATATTATTTTGTACAGTGAATTTTTTTAAGGAAACCTTATGTTTCAATATTGGATAAAATTTGAAAGAAAATACATCATTGTTTATTTTTACTTCATTTCTGTAAACAATTAAAAATTAAATTCATAATACACTTAAATCCTATTGTATGATTCTAAATTTATTTAATATTAGCCAAATGTTTGTCAGTATGTGTAAATATTTTGACAAATTAACAAGTAATTTTTAAGTGTTATAATCTAAATGTGGCGAGGAAAGTTTGCAGTTACACATTGTCAAAACGTACATCAACTAGTTTCAAATTCAAACTTAAAATAGCAAGAAGCATTATATTTTAACGAAATAAATGTTAATTACTCTCTCATTTTAAAAACTTGCAAATGAAAAAAAAATCCCTTTATTTATGTTCTCTATTTTAAAATGGATTTAATGTCTTATGGTAAAGTTAATTGCGTGATCATAACAAGAGAGCATGCCCTTTTAATCTCATAACCCATTAGCAACTGAATTTCCACACTTTTAACAGCTGGTGCGTAGCTTTTTGTATTTTGAAAACTGCATTCGAAAAACACAATAAGCAAATTTTGCGCACCAGCTATTGCTGAAAATGCAACATAATCACGTTTCAATTGTAGAAATTCCTTTTGTCTCGAATATGTATTCTTGGAATCCTTTTTTCCCCTCAGAAAAAAATATATTTGGCTCATTTAACACAAACGTATCTGAATGCAAATTCTTTAAGCCAACTATTAAGAGTTTTGAAAAGATCATTTATAAATATCTATCAGAAACAAACCTTATTTATTTAATGTGTGTGGTACAATGGTCTTATTACTCAACTTTTTTTGTTTAAAATTCTATTTTTTCATTTCCAAAGTTTTTTGGCAAGAATAAATGCTTTTTTGCTATTTTTAGTATGTATGGGATAAAATAAATTTTAGCATTCAATGTAAATGGTTTTTTTAAAAACGATACTTTTTTAAAGGTATATCATGGATATAAAATTCCAGTACAAATATTTGTAGACGAATATTTAACAAGAAATCGCTCTGAAATTCTAATATCAAAATATTTTACACATTTCATGTCAGCAAAATCAGGTTCAATGTCAATATTAATATTTACTTAGTACCTTTAAATTAAGTTAGCTTCATTCTTGTTATATTTGCTGCCTTTACAGAAATCAGTTCTCATATTTGCTCAAATTTTTCTGAATTCTGGATGCATTCTGAACATTTGCTTGAAAATTATGTTGACTGTATAAAAAGGGAAATGTCAGTTATAAAATATCTTTTTACAATATTGTTATCAATATATCTATTTAGTTTATGATTATTTATTGTTACTACATTAAAATATGATTGATATATAAATTCTCTTCAAGGTTTTTCTTAATTTATTGTTGATCTTGTAGCGTAGATCGCCCTTTTTTGTTTATAAGTATCCATAACTAACAATAATTTTAGGCTATTTTATACGTGTTGATTAACATAAAATTTTCTATATTTGAACCAAATAGCGACTTCTTGAAAAATTACTATTATTTTTATAACTTAGTTTTTAATTTCATACAAAGTCAATTTCTTATCCTCAAATAAAATGACCTGCATTGATTAGAAAGTTATCAAATATTTTCTAAAAATTCTCAGTCCCTTCCTTATAATTTCTGTTGTAATAATTAATAACAGTAAGAAATGACACATATTTTAAAATTGTTTTTTGGTTGAAAAACGAACATTTTTGAATGATGACCAAATAACGAAAAGAATTATGGAAACTTTCCAATACACTCAAAAAACGGAAATTGTATTTCTAGAGGCCACTGAATTTGTATTCGTTGAAACTAATGTTAAGATGAAAGTGTTCTTCTAAAGCGCACTTCTGCAATTTGTTGAAAACGAGAAAGTTCATAAAATGTACCCGTCTGTCAAAACTTAATTGTAGTATCTTACAAGTTTTAAATTTGGCTCTTAAAAATACATATTGTTCCTTCGTATTATATTGATTTTTTTCCTTTAAGCAAAATGCAGATTTCCAATTTCCTTCATAAAAAGAAGTTTCAAAGGTTTATAATTGAATTTTTATTAATTTAAAGAATTTATATATATATATATATATATATATATATAATTGAAAAATGATGAGGAAAATATATATATATATATATATATATATATATATATAATTGAAAAATGATGAGGAAAATATATATATATATATATATGTATATATATATATAATTATATAATTTTTAGAGATAAATCAAATTTCAAAAATGGGAATTAACTTCGTCATTTGATTTAAATGAAGATTGTCATGGTCACATTCATTTACAGATAATTTGAGTAGCAGATTCTTTCAGTTTATAGCTGAATTTTTTTACGGTGACCTAGTTCGGAACATGAAATCCTTTTTCTCCTGAAATCCTTTTTCTCCTGAAATAGCCAAATTCCTTTAGCATTAACTCATTGAAACGCAAGTATCATCTGGGAAATGGTTAAACAAATAGGTATGCTGTAAATGCCATCAAATGAAATGAGAATCATTGAGATCTATTGAAACTCTTTTTCTCTCTCTCATAAAAGAGAACAATTTCTATAAATTACCGGAAAAAAGACTTTTTTCAGTAATAGAGGATTCGGTATTTAACTTGTTTTTTTTATTGTCTTTTTGAGCAAATAATCTATTTGGGGCGCTGAATTGTTAGAGAAATGTTATTCAATATTTTAGGATAAACCTTATCATCTGCATTAAAATCATTAAAAAGGAATTATAACGTATTTTGTAAAATGAATTATTTGTAATCAAATAACAGTATTGTATGAAATTAGTTTTTTTAGAAATTTTCTTTACGAAAAGTTATTTTATTTGCTTATTAATATTTCTGTAATTTAAAATCACAAATTTTAAAACTAATTATTATTCTAAGTAAATCATTACACACAGTATATAAGTTAAATATCTGAATACGTTCAGAACCGGAAATTGGAAAAATGATATCAATTAATATGTTTTTTATATTTAGTATACCTTGAATTGGAATATACAAATATAATTCTCTTAAGAATGTCATATCAATAAAAATTATTTAAATGCATTTTGGGGGTAAAAAAGGGAAGGGAAAAAAGGTCATATTTTCAAAACCTTCTCTATTGATGTGTAAAAGGCTTTTATATTATTTTTTATATATCAAAGATCGTGTGTCATCGATAGCCAAAAGGTTATCGTCACGAAATCGTGACACACAATCGAAAAAGATTATGATCACGTAATCGTGACACATTTAAATTTGTCGTGGATCAAAGTAATCATAAAGGTGCCGTGGGGAAGTATGGAGAGTAGGATTCCAGTTATTTTCGACATTTGACAAAAATTCAAAAGCATGAGGTACGTCGCCGGCACTTTGCTTTAGAGTGATATATTAATTAAAACAAGTAATATAAAAAAAATAAGTCAATTCCTACTTAGGTCAACAAAGAAAACTTTTATTTTAGTTACTTGTTTATTAAATAATTACAATTAATATAATTATGTATATATTTATGACAGAATAGCAATATTATGTTGCAAAATAGAAAACAATTTTCCGTTTTCCTTTCTATATAGAGTTTTGGACTATTTTTTGTTTGTTTGTTCCTGTTTATTCATCAATCAAATTGAATTATTCCAATAAAATCGTATAGTAAAAGGAAACTACATTCTCAGAAATTAAGCCATCCCAAATGGAATTCGAACCCACAATCTTTGGATTAGAACTTCAACGCACTATTCATTGCACAACAGGGACACAACGAACGATTTTCCTTTCTGTATATGTTGTTGGACTATTATTTTTTATTTGTTACTATTTATTCATTTTTTGAAATTTAATTAATGAATTAATATTTGAAAAAACTATATTAACATCAAGTGTTATCCACTACAAGTATAAAAATGTATTTGAACTTGAATGGATGAATAAAAGTATTTTATTAATGATTGAAAATTTGAGCCAGATATATATATAGTGGTCACCAAAATTGTGGACACTTTTTTAAATTGCTATGTTTTTTTTTACGTTTGTATGATTATAGAAAATTTTACTATGCATAAATGCAAATTATGGTATATGATTTTGAAGAAAATTTAATACTAAAGTCAATACAAAAATAAAAATTCAAATATTTGCAACGCAGAAAAAGTTATGCTGCAGTAATTGTAGCTGTGCATTTGATAATGATGATAGCAGTGAGTTATCAGAGCTTAGTAAGGTTGCCTTTATCCTTTATTACAGCTTCACATTGAAGTTTCATTGAGCTAAAAATAGTTTTAAGCTCTTCCTTCGTTATTATATGAAGCCAGGGTACAATTATATCCTCAATTAGTTCTTTTTTATTTCATGAGTGCCTCATTCGGACAAGAGCTTTTAAACGTTGCCACACAAGTTTTCGATAGGAGTGAGGTCAGGATAACAATGATACTTAGTCAAAAAGCAATTGCATCAAATAAAAAAGTAGATTTTACACGTGTGACGAGAAAGTGGTATTTCCTTTTAATTACATAACAGGTAGGTAGCTCAGTGACTACATCTGCAGACACAAAGTTTTGCTTAAGTGTCAGGACACGAATTTAATAAAAAATGCAGTGAAAGGCCGAATAAAGGTTCACCACATCTGTTGGTGACAGAAAAACAAAATACTATGTTTCAGAAATAAAAGAATTTCCTGAACATCTATCAGAAGGGAGGCTGGTGTTTCTTTCAGTTCAAAAACAATCAGGACTAGGTTAGCAGATGTAGAACTAAAAGGCAGAACTCCACGAAAAAAGCCATATCTCAATATGCTGCAATACTAAAAGGGACTACAGTTGGTAATTGAACACATTAATTGGACAAATAAATATCGGTCACAAGTTACACAGAGAGACGAAACTAAAAAATATCGTTATTCGGTAGTGATAACATAAAATATGTAAGACTTAGAATAGCGGAAATGCAACAATCTGACTGTATCAAAGCAACTGTGAAGTATCCACATAGTTTTATCATTTAGTCATGCATATCAGCCGGTGGTATCGGTCGCCTTCATATCATCGATGGGACACCGAAGGTCATAAAACACATTGACACCATTCTAGAACTCAAACTTGTGCCTTCCATCAGGGATCTAATTATAAACAATGCTTCATTTATTTTTAGCAAGATTCTTCTCCTTGCCACACAGCAAAATAATTGAAAGATAGGTACCATTCTAAGATCACTGAGTTGTTGTCCTAGCCAGGAAACAGTCATCACTTCACTCCTATCGAAAACTTGTGGCAGCGTTTGAAAACTCTCGTTCGAATGAGGTACCTATGAAATGAAAATGAACTAATTTAGGATAAAATATTGTTTCCTGGCATCATGTGATAATGAAGGAAGAGCTTAAACTATTTTCAGCTCAATGAAACATCGAAGTGAGTCAGTAAAAAAGATTAAAGCAACCTCCCTCACTAGGCTCTGATAACTCACTGCAATAATCAGTATATATTGTATATCGACAGTTATTGCAGAATAACTTTTTATGCGTTGCAAATATTTGAATTTTCTTTTTAGTATTGAATTCAGTATTAAATTCTCTTCAAAATATATAAAATACTTTGCATTTTGTGAAACGTAAAATTTTCTTTTAGGCATACAAACTTTAAAAAAACATAATTTAAAAAAGGGTCCTGTTTTTTTTTATTGTAAATATCCGTTAAAAACACAATTTTAAAAACTTAATACGATACGATAGTCAATTCTTACTTCAAAGTACTTCAACTTATTTCAACTTCAAACTTACGATAGTCAATTCTAATTTATACCTAAGAGACAAGGCTCTACGTTATATAGTCAATACTTTTAATCCATTTATATAAAATTATATTTCATTATATGTGAGTTTAAAATGAATTTCAAATCAAGACTAAAAAAAGGAGATTATTCAATTAAAAATAAATAAATTAGAAATACAAAAGGATTATAACTGAAAAAAATGAAGTATGATCTGCTATTATAAAAATAAGTATTTTAGTATTTTTAAGTTTATAATAAAATTTCCAAATAAAGATTATATTGTTTTTGTAATAAAAGATAACTTAAGATTGAATTCAGATACTTTCAATTCAAGAGATATTGATAAAGTAGAGTATAAAAAAAAGAAAGGAACACAAGGAAATAACTTTAAATTAAATATTTCCGTAATTGATATGCATTATTTCAGCGTTATTTTAACTCTAACTGGAAAGGAAATATTTGTAATACGGATAAAAGATCGAAGAAGAATTCTTGTTAGAGCAATATTTTTGTTCCTTACTATTTACTTCCTTCATCGAGACTACGAAATATCAGTGTAATTTATCTTTTATTGTACCATTGCATAAATAACTATTTTCATTTTCTTTGTTTCATATAATTAAAGTGTTATTAAAAAGAGTAACTTGAGTGTTGCAAAAGAAAAATGCCCAACACAGGGCTAACTTTAAAATAAATTCAACATTTACAATACTTGAAATATTGCGGATAAAATGAGCTATCAAAAATGAAAATTTTGCTTTTACAAAATAAAAAAGATAACCAATAGAAAAGATAATCAATAGAAATATTCCTGTATGGAAGAGTTGTTTTAATAATTGTTATTTTGATAAAATAATTTTCTTCTTTGAGATCTTAATGCATAAAAAGAACAAACTCAATCTAATTGAATTTATATAACACTTTATATTTATAAGTCTTTTATAAGTTCTGTAAATTCAATCAGTTTCTTTTTTAATTTCTACTATTAGCTCACACTCTCTATATATTTAATTTTTCCTCTTTTGAACATGTGAGTTTATTCTGATATTTCCACTTTTTTCTTTTTACATAATATTTTAAAACTATTGATACTTGCCTACTAACAGTTCTGAATTCTTTTCATAGACTCCTGCAAATCAGTGCTTCTCAACCTTTCAATATTTGCGACCCAATATTCTACTAAAATTTTCTTCCCGCCCTCCTTCCGTAATAATAATGTATTGAATTCAATAATAATATACCTTAAAACTAAAACTACGATATATAACTTTAACTTAAGTACCACCGGTCTATATAAACATTTCGATCGGTCAAAGCATTAATTGCCCGGACGTATGTATACGTATTTTCAAAGTATGATCTTTTCTGTGCACTGCTATCCATAAATTTATTCTAAATAATTAAGAATTATATAAAAGAACCTTGACAGTGTTTGCGAAGGATTAACTTATATCAGAGAATTTAAATTTATTCCTTATATCCCCAACCCACCCCCAATATATCATATACGCGAGCCTACGTGGAAAAAGATGGTGTGAGTGAGTGAGTTAATATTAGCGTCGCAATGTTTAGCTGCACGAGGGATTTTGGCGACGGACCCCGTAATTTTGAAACACGCTCAAGTGACGTGGACGACACCTGAGATGGCACCTCCCCCCTCTCCTAACTACAACACCAACGGCAGGACGATTCAGCTCTCGACAGATGTAACGTGCATCGCTACTCTACACGGCGAGTCTTTAATGGTACTGGGCTCGAACTCATGACTTGCCTGCCAGGATGCGAAACCTTGACCACTGGGCTACAACAAACCTGGAAAACGATGGCATTGAAGACAGAATCATAGTTAAAGGATTAATTATAAACTGTACACATAATCAAGATAAACGTTAATTTTTGTATATAATTTTATATATGACAAGTCCATGGGGTCAGTGATAATTTTTAAACTTGTTCATAACTTATTATTGTTAAATTAATCATAAAATACATTGTGCAGTACTGATACATTTAAAGGTGTGTTATATTAGTGTAAATGTGTATTTTATTTTTTATTATGTCAGAATGTAGTTTGTTTTATTACTTTCAGTAAATGAATATTTTTAAATAACCTTTGTTTTTGTCTTTTTAATGTACTCGCGGCCCCCTCGTAAAGCTATCACGACTCCCTAGGGGGCAAGCCTCAGAGTTTGAGACACGCCTCTGTAAATTCATACAAATTATGAAAACATGATTATATTTACTTTTAATAACGGTATTAGCTATACCACTTTTAGAGACATTCTCTGCAATTTAAACCATTTGATCTGGAATTTTATAAGCAATTTAAATTACGTTTCTAAAATATTTTTTTCTTTTTAAGAAATAGAATTGTAGTAAAATATAATTTTAAAAATACACTACAAGTGAAAATAAAAACAAGTTTCTTTTTATTTAAAAAGCAAGAGTATTATAAATTATTATTATTTAAGAGCAGCATTATATAGTTAGTATTTTTAGAATTAAAATATATAAACATTTAATGAGTGGAAATTTTAGTTTTGTTTTTACCATTTATTAGTATACATTTTAGTATATTTATTGATATTGGCTACGTGATGAAACAAAATATTTCCTTAAAGCTTCACCCATCACGTGATAGTATTTTTGAACTTGAGGAATTTGCGCTTCAATTACTCATGCTAGATGAGATACCCTAAAGTTTCCTGCTATTTGCATAGTGATTTCCTAAGTTTAAATATTTGTCTTATTTGTTTCACGAGCTTCAGAATTCCTTTTCTTCTGCAGCCAGAGCATTAAGCCAGGTGATCGCTGCATTCTACCCTTTTCTTCACTTCCAAACCGTTTACTATTCCGAAAATATTTCTATAGTTTCCCTAAATTAAGGAAAAAGATGTTAATCATTAAGAACAAGATTATCATGGAATGCATTGGACAAAAGGTTAAGTGCATTGACAGCAGAATATCTTATAATGGGTATTCCGTTGCTCGTGATTAAATTTTAAAGGAAAGTGATTAAACAAAGAAGTGAAAGAGGAACTCTAAATATGGAACAAAATTATTTTTTTCAATAAATATCACCCTTTTCATCCATAACTAAATGGCCTTGGTCTTTTGGATGTGTGGGTCTCGTATATATATATATATATATAACAAAAAAATCGCGATGCTGTGATAAATTTATTTATCTGCTCTTCTGACGGGGACGACGGCGATCATCAAGAGAATGCCATGCTACAGTATTCGAGTGATTAGCTACCATTATTATTTCCATTGGAAATGCCACCCTGTAAACTGAATTTGAAATAAGGCTGTATTGCCATGATATTAAGAAATTTCTGTATTACTAATGGACCGTGGAATGACACAAGATTTGCAGTAAAAAATTATTCAGAAAAATATAATGCAGTGTAAATTTTTATCTGGATATAAGGAAGACAAAATAAAATGTATACCAATGATCACACTGGACATTGGAGGGCACTTAGATGTGCCATTCGTATTGAAATGTACGCCTTTGCCTGTAAGATTTACATTTGTCAGGGCTATTAAAAAATCACAGGGGAAGAGCTTTGTAAACGTTCAAATATGTATAACATCGAAGGCAACAATATTTACTCATGCTCAATTCTATATGTGGCTCTGTCAAGGTGCAGAAGCAAAGGCGAATTAAAAGTTCAGTGCAGTTTAGAGGTAAAGGTGATTAGGAACATTGTTTTTGAAGAGGCACTAAATTGAAGTACAAATTAAAATGTGGAACTGATACTTGATATTTATTATTCTTTCCTATTTACACTGAAGTGCACTGAATTAGGTATACCTACCTAGTAACGAGTTGGGACTCTTCTGGCCTTGATAATGGCTACCACACGACGAGGCATAGATTCAACAAGTTTCTGGAAATGTTCCACGCTTATGACTTGCCAAATATTGGCTAAAGCTGTCCATAATTCATTAAGTTTCGTTGGTACTGTGTGATGGCATTTCACACTTTGTTCCAAACCATCTGGAAGATGCTCAATAGGATTTTCGTCTGGGCTTTTAGGTGGACAATATATGACAGAAAAGTCAGAGGAATGCATATTCAAATAGTCAGTAGCCCTCCGGGACTTGAGAGAAGTACAGTTGTCTTGATGGGAAAACCTCCATTACCGTTTTGTTAACAGAACTTAAACAGATGGTGACGACCATCCAGCAACTCTATGTACCAAATTGCATTGAGAGAGGTTATTACATGCACCAAAGATCCAAAAAATGCTTTAAATACCCCTAGACCATTTTTGAGCCCCCATGTCCTTCTACAGTTCCAAACTTGCATGCATGATTTATGGCTTCATGATCTTGACCCCATATTCTCAGCCTCTCCACGTCGTTAAGTAGTCGGAATCGAGACTCGTCTCCCCTTGCTACTCGTTTCCAATTCTCTACACTCCAGTCTCTGCGCTCTCTTGCCCAGGCAAGACGTGCATCCTGATGGCGAGCTATGATCAATGGTACTATTGTTAGTCGACGGCTCCTGAAACCCATGTGGTGAAGTGAGCGTTATCCACTCCGTCTACAGACTGTACGACTAGCACTGTCATTCAAGTGGGTGGTAGTATGAGCTAATGTTTGGCTTCGCTGGCTACGTACAATACGCCTGTGCCTTCTCTCACCACGCTTTGTCAAGGCTAATTTTCCTTTGCATATTGTTTGCGCTAGTTTTTTATCCAAAATCCATGTATTCTTGGTATACTCTTGACACTGATGACCTTGAAAATCTTAGTTGTCTAACGATTTCGGTAATTGAATTGTTCATGTGTTGCACGCCTACGATTTGTCCGCGATCGAAGGCTTGTAAATTAAGCAAATTACCCACGCTGGCAATTACAACTACTAATACAAAAACTACAGTACGCGCTATATATGCAGTTACTACAGCACCCTCATTTGCCCATAAATGATGCGCAGCGCTACACATTTTGCATAACCCTTGTCATCCCTAATTCAATGGCTCTTCAGTGTATAATATAATGGGAAAAGATAGAGAGAGAGAGCTACATAATTCATGTAAATTACAGTTTTACAATTTCTGCAATAAGTATGAACAAAGTTGTGTAATTTATAGATTGTAGGTCGGTCCACAGTTAGATGGACATGGGTACTTCCCTCCATTCATAATAAAAATGTAAATCTATTCTTACGCCCTGAAAAATATTTTAGTATAAGCTCTTTTTTAAATGAATTTTAATTTATCGTACTTTTTTTCCCTGAATCAATAGTTAACTTATTAATATAATTGTAACAGTTTCTAAAATTATATGAGATTTTATAAATTAAATAATTGATTTTGTAACAGGATAAAGGCTATTACGCCTAACCAATCAGTATATTGTGTATCAATATGTAAATTACATAATCAATAAATAATACTAGCTAGTACTAAAAACAAGAAAAGAAAATCAGCTATGAAGTAATGATCAGTTTTTTCTTTAAAAAATGTACGCTTAAATCCCGCATTCAGAAAAAAAAACAACGTAAGCATAATATATAGCACTACATGAATCATCAGCGAACGCATCAACTGTTAAATGAGGCATATGCTTTAAGGCTCCCAGTAAATGATGCTTTAGCAAAAGAGAAATATTTATGAGTAAGTTAACGAGTATATAAATATTTAAAATCCCTTT
This sequence comes from Trichonephila clavipes, assembly GCA_019973935.1. Lineage (NCBI taxonomy): Eukaryota > Metazoa > Arthropoda > Arachnida > Araneae > Nephilidae > Trichonephila > Trichonephila clavipes. The sequence continues at coordinate 51,327 of BMAU01015230.1, forward strand.
TCATAAAAATACCTATCAAAACGTTGTTTTTTATACCGTCAAAAATATGAATGTTACAAAAGAAGTTCATAAAAATATAGTGTTTTATTTTCTATTTTTGGGGGTTGAATGATACTGAAATCCAGTATGGAAAGAATTTGATTTCCTTTCAACTTTATAGCATTAGAAGAATTGAAAAAATGAGAAATAAATAATTACATTATTTTTCAGATCATTTATATAAACATATTTTATACTAAAAGATTGTTTATTAAAATCGTACAACAGTACTTCTCATACTTTTAGTATTAGCGACCCAATATTCAATCATAATTTTCCTCGACCCCCTCCCCCTATTCCATACAATAATGATGTATTAAAGTCAATAATACTACACATTGACGCTAAACCTAAAATACGACTTTAACATTTTAAGTGCTGCCGGCGTATGTAAACGTCTCTATCAGACAGTGTGTTAATTGACCCAGACATATATATACGTCTTTCCAAAGTAAGATCTTTTCTGTGAACTGCTATTCATAAAATTATATTCTGGAGGCTTTGGAATGCAATAAAACAACGTTGACAGTGTTTGCAAACGATTTTACTTATTTTGAAGATTAGCTTATTTATTCCTTTTCTATCCCCCCCCTCCAACATTCGCTTGCTTACTTGTGAAACGATGGTATTATGGAGCAAAACGCGTAATTATTAATCGGCATTTAAATGATTAATTATAAACCGCACAAAAATTATCAAGATAAGTGTTAATGTTTGCATATAATTTTATACATGACAAGTCCATGGGGTCAGTGATAATTATTTAACTTTTTCTCAATTAGTATTGTTAAATTAATTGTAAAATACATTACGCAGTACTAATATATTTGAAAGTGTATTATATCAGTGCAAATGTATGTTTTATTTTTTATGTCATAATGTATTTTGTTTGTTTACATACTTTCAGTAAATCAATATTTTTTTTAAAAAAATAATCTTTTGTTTTCGAATTTTCAATGTACTCGCGCCCCCCTCGTAGGGTTATCACGCCCCTTAGTGGTGCGCGCCCCCCAGTTTGAGTCCCACTGTTGTACAATGAATAAATGCGCGAGTTATTGTGACGGACCTCATGATTCTGAGCCTCGGTGAAAACCTCATAACCGACACTTGATCCTTAGAATTGATTTAAAAAAAATAAGTAATACAAAAAAATAACTCAATTCCTATTTAGGTCGACAAAGAAAAATTTGATTTCATTTACTTTTTATTAAATAATTACATTTAATATAAATATGTATATACATATGACAGAATCAAAATATTAAGTGGCAAAACTCCTTTTAAATTAACATTAAAAGCTTTTTCACCTTATTAAATTTGTAATTACATTTGCTTATAATAAATAAAAGTTGAAAAAAATAGGTAAGAATTTAACTTAAAACCATTGTAAAAGGAATGCTGACGTAAAAAAATAACACATAAATGTGTAGGTTAAGTTAAATCTTCATCACAAATGTAACGAAAGCTGTTTTATCGAATTGTGTTACTATCTAGAGGATTAATATCGACCGAAATTTTTCTCTTAAACAATAATTAATTAAATTCAATTAATAAATTGATATATGGAAAAAACTGCATTAACATCAAGCTTCATCCTCTAAAAGTTTTAAAAAGTGTAATTAAACTTAAATGGGTGAATAAAAATTATATTTTATTAATAATTGAAAATGTGAGCAATATATATTAGGATGTGATCTAATAGTAAACATTGAATAATTTAACACGCAGGCTTTAATATTAATTTACTGCAAACATTTGTGCATTTAAGCATATTTTAATTGCTAAAATCCTTAGGATATTAAAATGTCTTTAAAGGTAATTAAGAGTGCTAATATATATAGCATTTTAAATAAATTGGAAAAAAAAACTTTATAACTGTAATTAAACTGTGAAAGAATATTTGATTAACTTGAAGAATAAAAAGAAACCCAGTGGATGACTGGTAACATTTCATGCTTCCTTGCCAAATGTTCGTGGCTAAAACTTAGGGAAAGGTCGACTCAGCCTTTCATCCCTTCAGTGGGTCGATAAATGAGTACCAAGCTTGTTTAGGATCTTAACACTGGGGGTTTCGCGTCATACTGACCTCCTCACCGGAACATATGCTCATGCCCCTCAGTGTCCAAGGTCATGAAATTGAAATAGTGCAGTAGGCTTTGGCCCTCACGGGCTCACGTGCCACTGAGTTTAGTTAAGAAGAATAAAAATTATCATTTATGATGAGGAAGTATGTCTTACTAATTTGACGTGGTTTACCGTTGACGTGAAACATAAATATAGATACTGTAGAAATATGTATGTGTAGAACTATATATATATGCCTATGGATACGCAAATCCTTTATATTATTTCAATTACTAAATGTGCTTTATGAATTCTCCAGAAAAGTATACAAAGTAGTATAATAATTACAAATGCAATATTGGTTCTTTCATGCATTCACACATATATGTAACACAACTGTAAATAAATAATTACAATTTTGAATAAAAAACGCATTCGTTTCAAAATTAATAAGCTCAATTTAATATGATTTTGTCCTCAAACTAGATCATCAGATAATTAACTCAGATATCTAAATGCATTATACAATAAGAGATCAACAATTCTAAATTCTCCATAATCCATTTTGAAAACAGCGTTTTCTTGAAGGCAACCCAAATTGAACCTAGTTAATTCCAAAATCACCACCAGAACACTTTGATTTATCTGGTAGAATTTGCTACACGACAATGGTTCTCAATAATTCCGCATACATTACATCCTATGACGGATGAGGCATAGTAGAAGATCTTAATTTCAGAAGAAAAAAAATTATGAAGAGTACAAGAAAACTAGAAAATGGAGGCATTGGAACATTAAACCGTTCGTAAGGAATGAAAAATTTACGCACTTAATTTCGAGAATCCAACCACTTCCAGCAGAAGTTTGTTCCGAAATTGTAGGGACCCGTAGGTCATTACAGGAATTTTTATGAGCAAGCAAACTGGATTTAAATGAGGTGCTAGGGGTAGTCCGTCACGTCAGGGGTATTTTCAACGTGTCTCGTGTCCAAACTGTTTCCGCACGCAACAGCAATCTTTCGCTTCGTGTTTGTCAAGAGGCTTAATAGAATCATCAGCTGGTTTAGTTGTCTCGCGAGGAGATTTATGATATTGATGAAATAACTAACTTTATTTTACACTTCTGATGGAATCATTTTTCGAGGTGCTGCTCATTTTATTTATAGGCTTTTGGTAATTTAAACCTGCTCAGATAATTAGTACTTATACTGCTGTATGTAAAGATTTGGGCAAAGTTCTGATTTCAGTAGTATGCTGCAATATTACGATATATAAATAAAAAGGTAAAGACACACATTTGGTTTCCATTATATGCTGCAATATTATGATGCTGCAGATAAGATGGGACTGTAGTAACAAACCGCAATACTGTAAAATATAAATAAACTGCTAAGGTTTTAACAATATGAATAATTTTACTACTGAAATCCAAACGAAAATACTGTGGCTAATAGATATCTTAATGAAATTCTAAAGTATATGAAATCGAAGGTTCTGTTGCATAAAAGTCTTTTAATGTGGTTCACCCGTGTAATGACCTGTTTTTTAAGCATTTTTAGGCAATTTTTTGGATGACCAGTAAAATGATAGAACTTTAAGTTGTTTATCATTTATTTATATATATTTTAAGAGTATGTATATATATATAAATGTTTAGCCAAAAATATCTAATGGAACGTGAGTTATAGCGCTCTGAACACACCCGCCACGAAAAAGTGGATGCTCGCTTCCTCCACGATTCCGGCTGATTGGCTCACATGACGTAAAAAAATAACACCGTTTTAATCCATAAGCGTAAATGCATAGAATGGACTACACTCAATTGAAAATATAAAAAAATTGGATTGTTGGTAGACCTCTGAAGTTTCGAATTTCATGGAGTGTTTTTTGCAATGTTTGTGTTATAAGAAATGGAAATATTTTGAATTTTGATATGATCGTAGTCTATTTGGTGCGTACATATGTGTAGAGTCTACCTTATAAATGTGAAGTCATTCCGTCAAACCGTTCTTGAGATATAATGGAGAAAAGTTTGAAAAAAAAAACGCGATTAAAAAGTTTCAAGTCCTATTAAAACAATGAAAATCTTAACTTACTTTCAATCGGTTGTGATCTTCAAAGCTAAACCAAGACTAAAATAATTTTGATGAAACATTTAATAAATATAAATATTTCCTATTAAACGTCTACAAATTTGTCTATACTTGCATGAACGTCTGTTTGCAAAGAAGGGCCAATGGTATCAAGTCGACTGTACACAATAGGCCCAGCCTTCGATTGCTAACTCAATACTTCGAACAGCTGCTTCTTTATAACGACTTCGGATTTTCAAAAATTCCTTTACCACCGTATTCTAGACGTATTAAGGAAACAATTTATGAAGGAAACAAAATTGATTTAACAATTTAAAAATTAAACCATAACACTTGTAAACCCTCTTAGAATCTGTATTGACTTATGCATGTGAAACCTGGTCCATGTCTTGAACAGATGAGAACATAAGTATCTTCGAAAGGAAGATTTTAAGATTTATTTTTCGATCAGGAAGATGGCATATAGCGAAGAAGATCAAATTTCAAACTCTATCACTCATATAAAGAATCTGACACCGTTAACTTCATCAAAATACAATGAATTAAAGGGTCAGGCCACGTTGTCAGAATGGATGAAGACTGCACTACTAATTAAGTATCTAAGGCCCAAGCCAGGGATGGCGAACCTTTGAGGATGAACGTGCCATTTTTTCTAAAGAAGTGTTTAACGAGATATAGATGTGTCGTCAAATAAATTTGACTTGTGATTACTTATATTAGGTTTGTAAGATGTTACTTTTAGTAAAATGCATGCTGAATTGGAGTGATCTGCCAAACTGTTTCTAAGCAATTAATTAGTTTTGATGTGATTCACTTTTCTGACAAGAGTATTTGTCATTCGTTTCAAAATACCGTTTTACCAACGATATGTGCTGCATACCACTGTTCCAGAACACACCGCCTTGTCACATTTATTAAAAAAAATGCCATATTTCTAGATTCACCACGTTTGAAATCCCCTGTTACATTTACTATGTTGCACTTTTTACTCTTTTGCTGAGCTGGTCATGTTAAATAACAGTTAAAAACCGTAAATACAACACAAATAAACTTTAAAATATAGTTGTCAATGAAATGGATTATGCTATGCGTAGACAAATTTTGCATCATAAGCAATTGTAGCCCACGACGTAACAAAGGCAAGACAATAACAAACGAGTGTGCTCCAACCCCGTGACAGGTCATAGTACTTCATATTGAACTTTGTTATTTTGAAATAAAAGGCAAACCATTTTGATTGCTGACGTGCCCAAAATATTGTGTCGCTGATTCGCCATCAATTGACACACGTAATTGGCCCAAGCAATTGATACACGTAGAAAAGGTAGGACAAATCTAAGGTGGGTAGATGGCCTAGAAAAAAGATCTTCTAGTTTTGAGAAATAAAGAAACTAGCTACGCTAGTAGAAAGAAGGCTGGCATGGAAACGGCTTCTTGAGAAATGTAAAACCCAGCCTGGGCTATCGAGCAACTTAGGGAAGGCCGGAACTGTTAAAAGTCATAGTAACATGCTGCAGTATTACAAGCCGCGTAGGAAATTAAAGTTATGATTTCACACAGAAATCTGCTGTAAAATTGTTTTGCTCAGCTTTTACCTCTCCTGATGATAATTTAATTCGATTTTTCAGACTTCGTAACGCCTCATATTTTTTCCAGAGAGAGAGAGAGAGAGAGAAATAGGGAAAGAGAGAGAAAGTGTGAGAGAGAGTGTGTGAGAGAGAGAATGAGAGAGTGAGTGAGTGAGTGAGGGAGAGAGTGAGAGTGAGTGAGTGAGAGAGTGAGAGAGAGAGAGACCAGAGTGTTTATATCTTACAAATATAACTAAATGATTTCTATGCTCTTTTTAAATATAATAGGAAAGGCAAGTAGCTTGTGATTGTTAACAATTGAAGTAAAACATACACAATCTTGTTTTATATTTTTTATCAGCTTAGAATTTTTTTTACTGATATTTGTTTTTGGAGCCATAAAATGCAGTATTGGTTTTATTTTCAAGCATAATTATATTATAATTGGAGGAACTATTATGCATATAATTGACTATATTAATTTTCAATTTAATTGGATTATATAATGGGGCGCAGTTACTTATACCGTGCTATGTATGCGTAAAATTAATCGGACAATTTTATTTAAAAAATATTTTTAGCTTTTAATTTTTATACTTAAAGTTTACTTTTTTATCTAAATTTTGATAAAAATGGAAAGTTTGTAGCTAATAAATACCATGTCCCAAACAAGCACCGTAAATAGTCCTTGTAAAATAAAAAAAAGTTCTAATTGATTTGAGAATTAATAAATAGCGAATATTTTATACAAATATTAAAGCAAATGTGAATTATTAAAGAAATTAATCATATTGTAAGCTTTCTTTATTCGTTCAGGATCGTTACTCACTAATCTGGAGTTCATTTAACGAGCTTTCTCTGAAGAATATTGAACGTCCTTTTGATAATCTTCGCATTATGAAAATTTCTGCTATTTATCTTACCAGGTACAAAGTTCATGGAGCTTAAAATAAATAAGTTTACGAATTTTTATCCATTCTAAGCAGTGTGGAAGCTATAAGTATTTACGGATAATAAAGTAATCGGAAGTAATTAATCAAATTTTTATTTAATCCTTTAATTAGTACAACCATGTTCTCAATTCATCTAAGACATTTTATAAGAATTTCTTGAAAGAAAATGAATTGAAAATTTTCCTTTATGTGAATATTTACATTTTTTCTCATTAACATATTTTAAAAGTGAAAGAGATTTTAAGCTTTTGTATTCTAATTACTGATGATGATGTTAATAACTAATGTTTGATATTAAATAAATGTGTAAGAGTTACAGAAAATGTGACGTAAGAGATAGTTAAATGCTTATATTCAATATTCATGTATAAGCCGTTTTTATATATGTACTAACTAGAGCAATTAAATGCATTTTATTACAATGTATATAATTGAAAAATATTATGATTTATTGCATACTGCAGAGGGTTAGACATTAAGGATTACACCAAATAAGTTCGAATAGGGGTTGGGCTCAATAAAGTATATCTTTATTGTAAAAATTATTTATTAGTAAAAGCTAGGTCACAAAGACAACAAATATCTCTTTCGGAGAGTAAAAGATAAAGAACATGGAATAGGTTTTTACAACAGCCACATTTTTCCTCACTTAGCCTATATTGCAGTTGAGTGGACGCTAGAGGACGCCTCTACTGCTTGGGACATTCTGTCACAGTTAACACATGAGAAGTATGGTTACAATTCTATATTTCTACTAGCAGTTACCCACCCGCTTCACTGGGTATTTCACGATGTTGTACATACATATACTGTTTACATATATATTAATTATTGATATCTAGCATTAAGAATTCAATTGTATTGAAAAATATATTTATAGCTGTTACACTCTCGCCCCTTGATATAAAAAGAACATAAATTATAATATCTAATTTCTATTTATATCTAAAATAGAAGAAGAAAGATATTTTTCGCTCACTTAACCTAATAATCAAGTGGATTTCCACCAAAGCAACTTTCAGTGGATCTCTACTCCATAAAATCAACATGTGTGCTAAATTTCAAGTCTAAATCTAACAGAGCAAAAACGGAATTTTTATCATCAATACCTCGTTGAGAGCACTCTTAGTGGATTCCAATTCAACAAAAGAAGCATGCAAACCAAATTTTATTATTGTAGTCTTAGCAGTTCAAAAACGGAAATTTTGTCTATCAATACGCACCATAACTCCCCACTTCCCCCTGGAGTTGATTTCCGTAAAATCCATTCTTAGTGGAACTCTATTCAACTAAAGAAATGTGCTCAACAAATTTAAAGTAAATGAGTTAAATTCAAAAACAGGAATTTTTCTATAACACGCCTTAATCCCTCGCAACCCCACTCCTTTGGGGGTCCGTTTTCGCAAAAATCTCTGTAAAAGAAACTTTATTCCATGAACTGAACATACCTTCTAATTTTCAAGCAGGTGGTTCTATTAGATGAAACGCGGAAATATTTATCTATTACGCCCCTTAATCCCCCTCAGTGACCCTTGGGGATCAATTTCCCCCAAAACTATTTTGTAGCGGATCTCTACACCATGAAAGGAATTAATACTAAATTTTAAGACTGTACATCTAATAGTTTAAAAATGGAAATAATTATCTATAACGCCCCTTAAGCTCCCGCAACGCCACTTAGGAAACGATATTCACAAAACCGATCTTACGGCATATCTCTACTCAGTGAATGGAATATGCTTATACTCAATTTCAAGATTTTACGTCTAATAGTTTAAAAAAGGAGTTAATTGCCTATAACACCCCTTAATTATCCACAACGCCACTTGGAGTCGATTTTGACAAAACCCATTCTGTAGGGGATCTGTACTCTATGAAAGGAATCCGCTTACCAAATTTCAAGACTTAACGTCTAATAGTTTAAAAATGGAAATAATTATGTATAACGCCCCTTATGCCCCCACAACGCCACTTAGGAAACGATTTTCACAAAACCCATCTTATAGCGTATCTCTACTTAATGAATGGAATCAGCTTACTAAATTTCGAGATTTTACGTCTAATAGTTTAAAAAAGTAGTCAATTGTCTATAACACCACTTAATACTCTACAACGCCACTTGGGAGTCGATTTTGACAAAACCCATTTTGCAGCGGATCTGTACTCTATGAAAGGAATCCGATTACTAAATTTCAAGACTGTACGTCTAATAGTTTAAAAATGGAAATAATTATCTATAACGACCCTTAAGCCCCGCAACGCCACTTAGAAAACGATGTTCACAAAGCCCATTTTACGACAGATCTCTACTCAGTGAATGGAATCTGCTGATTCAATTTCAAGATTTTACGTCTAATAGTTTAAAAAAGGAGTTAATTGCCTATAACGCCACTTAATTCTCTACAACGCCACTTGGGAGTCGATTTTCACAAAACCCATTCTGTAGGGGATCCGTGCTCTATGAAAGGAATCCGCTTACCAAATTTCAAGACTTTACGTCTAATAGGTTAAAACTGGAAATAATTATGTATAACGTCCCTTAAGCGCCCTCAACGGCCCTTGGAGATCGATTATCGTAAAAATCATCATATAGGAAATCTCTACTTTATGAAAGAAATGTGTGTACCATGTTTCACGACTGTACATCTAATAGTTTAGTAATGGAAATAATTATCTATAACGCCCCTTAAACCCCCGTAACGCCTCTTGGGGTTCGAACTTTGTAAAATCCGTTCTTAGCTGACGTCTACTCCATGAAGGGAACCTATCTACCAAATTTCAAGTCTGAAGGTTTAATAGTTCCGGGGAAATCGTGATTAGTCAGTGAGTGAGTGAGTGAGTCGCTTTTCTCCTTTATATATATAGATTAACACCACATATTAACAAAGAAATGTATATTGTATCAAAATAGATTTTATAAATATTATGTGTCATCTATTACATAATACTGGATGTTCGTAAATTATAATGTTTAGGTTTATCTTATCCCGCAACTTTTGATTAAAGAACATGTTATGCGAAGCGAACACGTTATATTAACGAAAAATGTTTTTGCTTATTCAAGCAAAGTTACATCTCACAATACTACTAATCAAATACTAATTGTTATCAAATATTGACCAATATGCCATTTATGCAAATTTTCTCAAAGTTAACGATGAATTATGAATTTGAAGTAAGTTTCTACTTGGCAGCGTTTAGTGTTGTTGTATGGCAATATAGACGATGCTGAAGTTTATCCAAATGATTCCCTGAATTTTCGCGATGCATAACTTTGGTTAGAAGCAGTGATTCTCTTTTTTTATGTAATGAATGTCGGGATTTACACAGTGGCGTAATGGAGAATATTAGGGTCGCCTTCAAAGTCAAATTTTGGGCCCTTAGCCGGTTCTTACAAAAAATTGCATACTTGGCATAAGTCAGGCTTTGGAGCCCCTAGAATCCTGGCCCCCCGTGATATAGGGGTAGTGGGGGTGTACGTTACACCATTGGATTTACTGACAACTCCCTTGATACACCTCTCACAAGTGAAAGTGCAACGGTGTGATATTAAATGATCTCCCAAATCATGGGCTTAACCTATCTCGCCAGCGCCATCTGTTGTTAAATGTCTTGTACATAAATTTAAGTACAATTATGCCTCAATTCGGTGGTAAACCATTTTCATTCAATATCACATCTGATGGTACTATAAATGAGGAAGGGCATACGACTGTTAACATTGTTTGTTAATAAAAAATGTGTTTAGTTCTACTTCATTAACATAAAACATTATTTTTTGTTAGGTTCTTCATTTAACAGTTATGAGGTAATAAAACTCCGACAGTAATTTATGAACGCCCGGGATATATTCCCTTTACAAAGCTGATATAAATACTCAGCGTTTCACTAATTTGTGCTCATTAAATATTAATGAACATGAATTAATGTGGCAATAAAAATCCTTTTTTTTATTTACGAAGACTTTTTTTTATGGTGACAATAACATGGAGACAGGTTAGATCTATTCTATAATTTTCTTTTTTCAAGTTTCAATCGTAGTTATTTCAGTAATTATCTCCAGAGTATAAAAAATATTTATTTTGAGCTAGTAAATCCATATTTTTTCAGTATATTTGTTAGTCTTCTTTAATTAGTTTTCATTTTTGTATGACTTCTTTTTAAAATAGATATCAGACTTCTATGGTTTCCTTTCTTTCTATCTTTATGGAGTATTTCATAAACAATTTTTTCAGCGGATAATTTTCATACTTAAAAACATATTTTTTGGGAGTGTTGTATATCACTTTTAGTAAATCTAATATAAATGAGTATCAGTAATTATTATATTTATTTGTGATATAAAACTGTGGGATTTGGTTATTTCCAGGATAAATCTTCCTAACCCTGCGGGAATGTATACATAAAACAGTACTTACTTTTTTCTATTCATTATCAAAGTATTCTTTTCACATTATTAAGAAAATAATAAGTGTAATTAAGAAAATATTAAGTATGTGTAATTTTATTTAATGTAATGTAGAATTAGAAGCCCAGTGTCTGAGTGGTAATGTATCGTGCTTCCACATCAGATATCCGGGGCTCAAATGCTGGTCTGGGCAAGATCAACTCAACCTTGCATCCCTTCAGTGGATCGATAAATGAGTACCAAATTAGCTTGGGCATTGAACACTGGGGATTTTCGCGTCAGACTTGTGAGGCACTCACCTGTGGGTTCCCCTGTTCTCCATTATCTACGCGACCTGTTGCTGTAGGGAAAGACGAAGAATCACGCACATCGTTCATCTTAATATCTCTATATTAAGATCTTAACTTATTCACAATACACAACAACAATAATAATCAAAGTAAGCAGATCTGGAATGAGAGGACACAGCTCGTATTACCAAATAATCGCGTAATCGACCCCTATATCTAACTTTACAGATTAATTCTAATCTCACTAATACACGCACTTTCCTTATAGCTTAATCAAAGTCGCTTACCGCAATATCCTAGGTAAACAGCTACTTTATCCTAACTGGCGTAGCTTTATTCCGGCTCTAATCCTTGTGGTTTCGTATCCACTTTTAGTTTGGATATACAGATACGAGTAGGTTAAGTCTCGGTCTTGGTTTTCTTCTAAACGCTATCTTAATCACTTCCACACTTAGACATATACCTAACATTGCCACTTCGCGAACACTAAATTTCTATTATATATATATAATTTCTAATTTGCATAATCACGTTCTTCTCGAGTTGGTTAGAAAGAATTGCCATTCTGGCCTCTAAGAGCCCCATGAGGACTGTTAAAAGAAAACGCGATGAAAGCCTGATCATAGACTAACTACTTGAACGAAATATCTGCACATGCATCTCAGCTCCTAAGGTCACGTAAACTGAGATAGGCACAGTAGACCTTGACCCTCATGGGCTGTTGCGCTACTGAGTTTAGTTCAGTTAAACATATTATTAACAATATAGCTTATCATTCTAAAATGTTTACAGAAACTATGAATATATTTTGTGCCCTTCAAATAAACAGACAGTTCCTGCAAAAGACTTCCAATTGACTACTAGTGATTTATTTTTATTTCGCAAAAGTTTAAGATGGTTATTTTACAATATGAATCTGACCAGGAGCTGGTTTACTTATGTAAAAGCTGTGTAAGAGAGCAACCAACAATCACTCCTCACTGTAGGTGTGAGAGTAGTCAAGTCGATTTTTAAAAGAGGCTGAGATAAAACCTGGGAATCTCTTGGAAAGTATATCCAGGAGCGTCTGGTTTTCGTGTCTCGTTAAAGTGGAATATGTCACGCCGTCAAAACAGACACATAACTCAGAATCATTTTTGTTTGAATGGAGTGGATATTACTATTCGGCCGTTGGTCCTTGTCACCCTTCATGCGGTCGACTTTGAAATCCGAGATATATGAGAGAACTCTAACTTCTCTCTCAGCTGGATAAAGGGAGGTTAAAGACCAACTTGCCCTAGAATTTAAGCGTCGTTATAGTTCCGCCTTGTGTATTTTCCCACACGAAACTACATGACCGTTAGTTAGTCATTAGTTCCTGACAGAAAATTGGTTTTTTGGTACAGACCACCACAAATCAGTAACCACTTGACTGTAGTTAAAACATACGAAGTTCTTCACTTATAGTGTTACTTTCAAGTTCGAAAAATAATCACTCGACCAAATGGAACTGTTGCACATTAAATCTGTCGAGCATCAATGACTTTGCGTTTAGGAAATGTGGAAGTTTGTATAGGGTGTAAAGCAGACTATGTGTCAGATGCTATATTTATCACTTGATCATGGTTTAGAATTTAGGCTCCAATAGTCCTCATGCTGCTTATTAAAAAACTAAACTCATTTTTGCAACAGCCCACAGAGGGTCAAGGCGTACTTAGGTCATCTCAGTTTCCATGAACTTGGGCAATGAGTATATGTTTCGGTCAGGTTGTTAGTCTAACGTGAAACCCCTCGTGTTTAGTTCGGAATCAAGCCTGGCACTCATTTATCGACCTTGCCCACCCCGGAGATCGAGCCCCGGGTCTGTGGTGTGGAAGCTCATTACGCTTTCATTCAGCCACTGAGTTTCACATGTTGCTGATTATTGTGTTGTTAAAAACAATCTGCCACATTCTTATGTTAAAAGCACCACAACTTAGAAATTAGTCTTTTTTTAGAATATTTTTGAGAGAAATTATTTAATCATAAATTGATGTTTTTTATCCTGAGAATTGGTCTAATTAAAACAAAAAATGATTTTCAGTGCATAAAACTGTAAGAAATTTTATTAAAAAAATATGATACTATATCACAAACGAACAAATAATTTCAAATTTAAATTTTCAAAAGGAATTTTTTTAAAAAAGAAGGGTCTATTTATTTTACTTTTTAAGCATTTTCCATCTTCAATTACATGTAAATAAGTGGAACTATATTTCTACTACAGATTTTCAGACGTTAAAATAAACAAATCTCTACTATCTAAAACAGAAACAATGTAATACATTTAAATTTCCATAAGTGAACTGGGTTAAAATTTCATTTGAGAAAAGATATCAAATTCCGCTAATTTTCCGTTTCTCTAGCGTAAATCTCGCCAAGAAGACTTTATTGCCGACAGCACACAATAGACTAAATTCATGATGGTCACATGATAACGGCAATCACGCGTTTCTCATTGATTAAAAATCGACTTACTAGTTTTTCAACTTGTAAAGTTTAGATAACATTTTAAATTTGATGATTGTGTAAAGAGTTCACGCGCTAAAATACTTCCAACAGTTTCCAAAATTAAAAAAAAAACTTTACACTGTACGAATACTTTTAAATTAAGAGCATTTTGTTTAACTATGTGCATTATTATATCGTTGACAAATATGTGCTTTTTAAAAGAAAGTTTCTGCAAAAAGCAAAAGTTGGCAAAATTGATGCACATGAGCTAATTCGCTAGAAACGCGTGATTACATTTATGATGTAATTGTGACGTCGAATTAGTTTATGAACTGATTGGCTGAAAACACGTGAATGAATTTAGTTCATTGCATATAAAATAATGCTAGTTTTACATCGTCTGAGATCTACTCAAGGACTAAAGAATTAGTATATAGAACCTGGGTAGAACCTGGTCCTCCTGTACACCCATAGTACTTCCAAAAGACACCATTGAGTTCCGGATCATATCAAACACCATTCTCGTGATTTTCGACTGGTCACCTGAGGTGCCAGAATTTTGAGGGTGGCAAAAGAAGCTTCCCAATTTGCACCAAATGTGTGTATCATCAGTCCTTTTCTCCTCATCACATTCTGCAATGTCTGGGGTTTTCCTGTTAGGAGGGTGTTGCTACCCCCTTGCTGTTCTTAGACTTCGTACATATTTATGGACTCATGGATCTGGTCTAGTTTCACTAGACAAGATGTGGATTAGTCCCACCACCATAATGCTAGTTCAATTTTTTTTTTATTTCGGAGGAATACTGGAATAGGTTACAAGGAATATTCAGTTTGGAATCGTTTGCATCATTTTTGGCAACTTAATCGCCTTCGCCGGCGAAACGGAACAGTAGCTAAATTCTTATCCGACTCACGGTACCGACTACGTTCGGTACCGTGATTTTGCAAAAGCGTATAAAGGGATAATATTTATGATATTTAGTGTCACTTAGATTAGAAAATGTGTATAAAATTGTTTTAAGAATATTATTACAATAAAAAATTATTTAAGTACAATAGTTTGACAAAAATGAACATAGAATGTCCCATTTTCAAAATATTCTCCTTTTGTGAAAAATGCTTCTATTATAATAATATTTTGCCTGTATATAGCTCAGACCTCTGTACAGAGGCTTAAGTAGAATTTAGGAAATATATAACTTAGAAGTGGGTTTATCCTTGTTTTACGACAACGGAGGAGAGAAATTATAAGAAAAAAACGCCGATAATTATTTGAAATGACTAACTCTGACAATAATGTGAATTTTTCAAATATCATAGTTGAGCCTCTGTACAGAAATCTGAGCTATATACAGGCAAAATATTATTATAATGGAAGAATTTTTCACAAAAGGAGAGCATTTTGAAAAAAAGTTTATTGTAAGCTAATTTTTTTTGCCGAAATATTGTATTTAAATACATGTTTTTTGCCAAAATGTCTTTAAAACAATTTTATGCATGTATTGTAATCTAAGGGACACTAAAGATCATGAAAATGATCCTTTTATGTGCCTTTTTTTAAAATCACAGTTCCGAACTTAGTCGGATACCTTAAGCTTTTGCGATACAAGACATGTCTTCCCCGGAAAAAATACTCAATAAAACTACTTAAATCTGACATTTTAAAACTATTTGTGTTAAAATATCAATTGACATTCATTATTTAAATACTCCTTAAAATATTTTTTAAAAACATTGTAAAGATAATATTCATTGGAAATAAAGTATAATGTATCATTCACATTTAGCATAATTTCTATGGTCATCCACAATTGACATCTAAATGACCTTTTCAACACTCTTAATAGTTTTCTTGAAAGTTTACTTTCAAATGTTTTTGCAGCAAATGAGCCAAATATTTCATGTTAAGCATAAGACAAAGGCAGTTTTCTTCAATTAATAGACAACGCAAAACGAGCTTCTTGAGTTGAAACGTGATTGCATTATTTTTCAGCAATGGTGGCAACACAAATCTGCTTATTGTGTTTTTTCGAATACAGCTTTCAAATTAAAAAAATACACACACCAGCCGTTAAAAGCGCCGAAATTCGGTTGCTAATGGGGTGTGAGATTAAAAGGGCTTGCTCGTTATGATCACACAATTAACTTTACCCTAAGACATTAAACCCATTTTAAAATAGAGAACATAAATAAACAGAAATTTCTTTTTGCTTGCCCAGTTTCTAAATGAAAGCAATTAACAATACTTTCTTGAATATGAAGCTTGGTGTTATTCTTTTAGCTTTCTTTGCATTTGTTGATGATTGCTTCTGGAAAACATTTTCCAGCATATTAATAACAGTTTAAGTAATTTCTTGGTTTTCAAACATTTGCAACATTTTGAAAATTAAGTAATTTTGAAAGTGTTGCACATTTTGCATAAAAATGCTCAAAATATTGTTTTAGTTTGAAACTTCACTTGTGAAGGCCATGTGCAAAGACTATGACATAAATTTAATTTATTAAATGCTTTATATACATATTGTATTTTCTTAACTGAAGAGAATTAGAAATACATATACAGGCGTCTCTCATACAACATGTGTAAATGCGTATCATTCGATGTCGAATTCGTACTATTCGAGACTTTTTTTGCTTAGTTTTTCATTGTTTTTATGTATTTATTAGATTAATTATGTATGCACTTAATATAAATCAGAGTAATATGTACCATGTTGTATCGAAACCGTGTTACACGAAACTTTGAAATAATATAAATCACGGGCAAAATGTGTAGAAATTATAGATTTGTCAATTCTTAAGGTGTAAATTTTTATGTGTGTGGTAGCTGAAATTTCTTTCCTATAAAACATAAAAATAAAGAAGTAAGTTGACTACGAGTTTTTAAGGTATCCGGCTACCATAAAATTGTGAATTTTGCCAAAACTTGCCAATATCTTTTACGATTTTATTTTATAGGCCATGTGGTAAACCAAACCATGGGTCCCGAATTGAATATGGCAACCCCTTAGAATAGTTTTGAGAATCTGCTCAGGCAGACAGAACTCGAGATGTAAACATACTAAAACGATGTGTGATGAGCACCGCAATAAAAGAATATTGAATGAGAAATGCTTCTTTCACCACAGCCATCTTATTATCTTTATATAAATACCAATTTTATTTTCAATTCACTCGAACAAAAACTACAAATGTTTTAGTAAATGCATATGCCACTAATTTAAGCAAGGTGCCATAATTTAAAATGCGGTTTACTTGAAATGTGATTTTTAAAAGTGCACTAACGGGACAGCGATTGCTCAAAACGCTTTGAAAATCATTAAATGAAATTTTTTGTGTAGGTTCTGTATAATTGTAAAAATGATTTTACCTTCAGATTTAGCAATCATTTTTATAACAAAATTTACATTCCCTTATGTGAATATAATCAGTGTTTTTTAAGCAATTTCGTATAACAACTAAGATAAAGTATCCTAGTTTTCGTCAAACTTAAAATATATCTTATTCTGTAGGTCGTTTCAAAAACGAATAGCAAAGCAACACATCAAAATTGAAAATTTGTTCATAAACCTTTTGTAGAGATGTATGGCCTCGTTTATGTAATTTGTTTGTAAAAATTTTTACCAATTTCTTCCCATTTAAGTAATAATAATTTATTTTTCTCTTCTTAATTTTAACATATTTTCTTAAAATGTACAAAATAAATCTAAAATTCACAAAAAATCTCCATATCTTCATTTATTTTTTTTAAAAAATTGTTGCAAGTTGTCGGATACTTTATTCAAAAACAAAAATATGAAATGCAGAAATAAAAATACAACAAAAATAATAATTACTACTATAAAATAAATAGAAATGGTTTAATGGGTTCACAAAATCAATGATCATATCACTCTCATCATAAATTAAGACTAATCATTTTTTTTCTTTCTTAAAGTTGTTTTCTAGTTATTTCTCCATCTTATGAAAGTTATCTGAAGTAGTTTCAATTACCTATCTGTTTCGATCTTATAATTCTTTCAGAATTTCTTTATAAGGAGCTGAATAACTTTGGAATTCGCTTTTAAATTGTCCGCTACATACTACTGTGAAGGGTCTCTTTCAACAAAAAAAAGTACTTAATTCAATTAAAAATTAATTTAAGTTTTATGCCATATAATGTCGAATGCGTGTAATAGTAATCGCAAATTTTGTACGATTCCGTGATTTACAAGTACTGTCTTAAACAAGGGACCTCTGTATATGTACTTTGCTATTTATGTAGTTTATATTTTGTACGAAGTACTTTTTCAATACAATACACATTACAATAAGGTGAAATGATTTGATATATTCGTGAAATTATGAACATTTGCAGAAATCCATATATTTTAATTTTATTTTTTTTTCATAATTTCTAGTAATACTTTAGAATTGTTATGATATTAAACTTTAATTCTTATTACATTTCGTTTCGTACATATCAATTATGTCGTGTCTATATTAAATTATCTGTAATATTATTCCATGTCTGTATTGATTTAAACAATCTGTGAAGGTCTCTAGGAACCTCACTTTGAGAACTAGAATAATTATGAGTTAAAAGAACCAGTAGCCATTTTTATAAATAACTTTCTTTATTTGGTTATCTTTCCCAAATAGAATCAAATAAACTTATTAACAGTTACTTCTAATATTATGAGTTTTAAAGGTAATATCCTTTAAATTAATATTAATTAATTATCCAATTAATTAATTTATTTAACGATCACGCAGAAATTACCACGATAAGAGATCCCAGAATTATATTTAATAATGTTCTTATTGAACATTTAACTTTTTAATCTCACTCTTAAAACTTTAATGAGACTTTAAATATAAAATTATATTTACCGCTCGGAATCTCAATTCTTCATGAGATTAAATTATCTCCAACAATAATAATTCAATTCAAATTCACTATAACTTAATGTTTCAATATCTAGCTCCTACTGCCGTAACTTTACCATTTCGTTTGACTTAAATACTGAATTTAATCTGCATAACAAGGAATCCTGTCCGCTTTTTTGGAGTTGATTGGAAATAGGTAGGGAATTAAATTTCCTAAAAGGTCGGCTCAGAAGGTTCATAAAGTTTATAGATTCGTCACAAACACAGTCATAAGTTTAAAACCAGCGCTTCTCAAAGTTTCACTATTCGCGACCCAATATTTAATCATAATTTTCATCGCGCCGCCCTTATACAATAACAATGTATGGAATTCAATAATACTATACTTCGATGCAAAAACTACAATATGACTTTAGTCTCTTAAGTGCCTCCGGCGTATATAAACGTTTCGCTCAATGAAAACGTTAATTTCCCCGGACGTATATATACGTCTTTTTGAAGTACGATCTTTTTTGTTCAATGCTATCCATAAAATTATTCCGTAGGCTTAGGAATGCAATAAAAGAACCTTCACAATGTTTACGAAGGATATACTTATTTCAGATTATTTGCTTCTTTATTCCATGCCCCCTAATATACATCAGATACATAAGCTTTCATGGAAAACGGTTGGCACTGAGAAGCGAATCGCGTAAATTTTAATCCGCCATTTAAGGATTAATTATAAATCATACAAATTTTAAAGAAAAGTGCTAATTTTTTATATAATTTTATGTATGACAATTCCATGGGGCCATTGGTAATTATTAAACTTGTTCTTAATTAAGTATTGTTAAATTAATCATCAAATCCATTGTGTAGCACTGATACATTTATAAGTGTTATATATTAGTGTAAATGTGTATTTTTTTAACATCAGAATATATTTTGTTTGATTACTTTCAGTAAATTAATATTTTTTATAAAAAAAATAATCTTCTGTTTTCGACTTTTTATATACTCGCGCCCCCTCGTAGAGTTGTCCCGCCCCTCAAGGGGGCTCACCCCACAGTTTGAGAAACGCTGGTTTAATACACAGTTGTAAGTCATATTTATTATATTAATATCACATGATAATCATTTTTATTACTGTATTATGTAATATAAAGCATGAAGAATTTTAATTTTGCTAAACAAATGGTATCCTCATGGTATTAGTGTATCATGTAGTATAAAGCATGAAGAACTATAATTTTGCAAAACGTCTGAGCCAGAATTTGTCATTATATCTTTTCAGAACTCCACTTAAACTGACAGAAAGTATATAATTATAAAGAGAAATTTCCTATTGGAAGCATCGGAACGGGACGACTTACCTTATTCCGTATTCTATTTTTGAAGGAACAGTAATTATTTCATTATATTGATAATGTTATCACAATGTGATTCTCAACTTTGTTCTCAGCAATGTAAAAAAAGAACTTTGTAATTAATGAAGTTACTTAAATTTCGGGGGGAAATGTAAATAATGAAACAAATTAATTAATTTTGAGATTATAACTGCACCGCACACATAATTTAATTGTATACTAATAAGATTCAAGAGTGTTGCAATTATAAGTTTTTGAGGCAAAATTGTAGATGCAATATAAGTTTTATATCTTTTTTTAAATTCCAATTATAAAAATAGGAACCTATTTTGTAGGATAACGGCAAAATATATGTATCTATATTTACATACATATTTTTTTCACATTTGTTACCAAAGATACGAGAAAGTTTCCGTTTTGATGAAGTTTTATTCAATCATTAATTCATGCGCAATTTTCTAGATTTTGTATAAGAATATACATTTTTCAGAATAACCTTTCTACATTATTTTATATATTAATAATATTTAGTTGCAAAGGTTTATTTCTCTCTTTCACTATATATCTCTCTCTCGGAATGTTCTTAACTTGAAATTATTTCTATTATTTTTAAACTATGGCATATAAAAGTCATGTCATCACAGAAAATACATTTACTTTGCTAATCTGTTACAATTTAAGTTATTTATATTTATAGTAGGTAACGCTGTTTTTGTCAGCATGGTATTAGGAGCTACTCGATATTTCTGTCCATGTATTATTTTACTCGAGTTTCGTATTTGTGGGTTAAATATAGATTACCTCTTATGCATTAAATTACTCTATTTTAAGAAAACTATAAATGCTTTTAAACTTTAAGAAAAAAGGAGATATCGTGGTTGTAAAATTTTTATTCTTTGTAATTTTATGGAGTTTGGGAAAAGCTTTAATCATTGGAGAGATAAGTTTGCAAAATAAACAGAGAAGGAAAAAGTAAACGTGTTTTTTTAGTCTTCAAACTAAAAAAAAAATGCAGACATATTAAAAATATATTATTAGAGTCCTTAAATAGCAATATAAAGGATGTTGCGAATTCGACCGACAAATTAAAAGGAATGATTGTAGACAGCATGGGAACAACAAATCACCACAGAGCATCACAACAAATCATCGCAAACCACATTTAGTGGGTGCAATCTATGATAATAGTAGTCATTGGGAGAATGATGAGCCAGACGAGGAAAGTATCCAAACGTATGCGGAGATTTTGAGCATCATCGTAGGACTGAAGAAACCTGTACGTATGCAAATTCCGGAAGATCTGTAGTTGCTCCCGGAGTTGCAGTAGATAGTACCGGCTACTGCGTACCAGAACGTGTGACTCATACTTAACTTGGTGCACCAGTACAATTTTTCATTGCGGTGCAAAATCACTTTCATGCTGCATGGATTGGACGTAGCTGGTTTGTTGCATCCCCTCTACTCTCTCGCGACCTCAATTTTTTTCGATTTCTTCTTTTGGGGCCACATGAAATCGCTTGTCTGAAACATCAGTATCTAAATACAGTGGTAGATTTCATTGCACGGATCGTCGTACCTTCAGTTGACATCACCAGTACACCAGAATTGTTTGAATAAGTCCAACAATCCTTCGTCCATCGGAGTCAGCTGTGTTTGAGCTATGTCTCTGCATTTTAGAACCATTCCTGTGACATTCGTTTGTTGTTTCATTTCAGATGTCGAGTTATTATGCATTGTTCGTATTATAAATATTTTCATCTTATTTGACATCATACCCATCATAGCTGTCTTTGTGAATTACTCCGTACTAAGCCATGCAACCCCATGTTGTATGGTGGTTTGTCGTCCCCATGTTGAAAACTTTCACTTCTCTCAATTTGTCGGTCGAATTCGGTAACGCTTTGTAGACATTATGTTCCATGCGTAAAATGATGGTGTATATTAGGAGCGGGTTAAATGCAATACTGTGTCTAATTAATGTAGAAATATTCAACCCTTTTATATTTGTCTCCACGTTTGTATAATGTAAAGGTTAAAATGTTTATAAATTTTATAAAGCAGGGCTACAGCAAGCAAAGCATACATAATAATAATTTACCAAATAATTTAAGTTGGACTTTCGCTAAGTTTGTAACAGAATACTTTTTAAACATGTTACTAGAATTAAATTTATTATTGTATTTATGTTTTACATATACAGAAGCATGGAATTTGCGGTATTCTTCTCTTATACAAGGTGCAGTTTTATAAACATTTAAAAATATATTTTTAATTTGAAAAATAATAGTATGCATATAAACTTATCTTAAAGTTTACTGTTAAATTCTGAAATTACTATATTTTATTACTAACTGCTTGTCAAATCAAACGAATTTTGTAAAATTGCATTGTTCTGCAAATTATAGTGTGGAGAACTGTATTATAAATGTGCATGAATACTAAATGATACTATCACAATCAGCTTTCAGAACTAACGGATGAAAATATAATCATGTTGAACTTATTCAGGATATTTTTGAATGCAAATGTTTCAAAGAATTTATCCTCATAACTATGTTTTAAAAATTCTAAAAATATAAGAAATATTTTTTTATAACTGACTACAAATTTTATAACTAAACAATAACATTTTGAAAACATATTAAGCATTAAAAATGTGTGTGTTATATATTTTCCTATTACTTCTTCATAAACCCAAATGAATCTCTATTTTTTAATAAAGCGACATTTTTGAAAATTCATACTTTCCCCAAATGTATTTTTGAAAATGCATATGTGAAAAAAGTAGTTTATATGCATAATTAAAACATTCTGATAAGGTACACACATGTATACAAAATTTCCTTTTTGTGTGCACATTTTTATATTACAGTCTTATGAGATTCTGGTATCTTAGATAAGATTGTGAATACTAAATAACTTTTTTTTGGCATATTCTGGAAAAATTGTATATCATTCCTTAAGGAAAAGGTTATTAACATGGTATATGATTACATAAACTAACCTTATCTAAATTTTATATTACATTTACGGCACATATATCTACGCATAAATCATTTCCTCCTATGCTACACTGTTCTAAAATACAGTAAAATGTTTTCTTATATATATATAATACAATTAATACTCTATTATTAATTATTTAACTTTAGTAACATCTATTGATTGAAATAAAAGAAAAATAAGTATAAAGTAAATAAATACATAAAGCAAAATATTAGAAAGTGGTGATTTTTTACATGCTTTCTCCTTCCTATATAACTTTTATAATAAAAATACTTCAAAGTCTGCTTTCTTTCACGTAAATGTGATAATAATAATGAAAATTTGCTTTAGAAATTGTAAAAATCTTGGATCTTACTTTGGAAATGAAATATTGGAGAGGAAAAAAATAATCATATAAACCCTTATGTGTGGTGCTGTCACTGTCAAATTCTGCTTATGCGGCAAGAGTTAGCGTATAAAGATGGTGCAACATATGTTAGAAAGAAAACAGGATAACGCTGAGTTTGACGTTTGACCATATTTTGTGTTCGATGATGGATGCACATAAGAATATGTAGTTTTTGATATGACCTCCCACTCACACACTTAAATGAAATAATATACGTAAATATATTGCACCTAGATAATAATTATAGTTTATATTGAGTTTTATTATGAGATGTTGTCAAGACAACACGAGTTGATTGAAAGATTATTTATATGAAAACATTTTTGTTTTTTTTAACCGTGGATTTTTTTATTGTAAATTTTGTCAGCATATTTATAAGCCAACAAAAAGGCACTGTAGATTTATCTATGATGAGAAAAAGAACTTGCTCATTTCAATGAAAACATTTCTTTAAAAAAAAATTGTTTTTTTTGTAAAGAATATTTTACTTAACTTATTAATAATTTTAGAACTAATTTAATCACTATTATATTAAATAAGAATGATTTATTCAAAAACCATAATTCTTGCATAATTGATATCAGACTATTGGTCATTACAAAGACAATTTATACTCCTAATTAATGAGAAGGGTATGTTTTTAATATTCTTAACTAAAACACTTACATGTAATTTACTTAATTGAATGAGATCCACTTTTCCAAGGAGTGTAATTATCGTGTGTGGAAAGCGAAAGCATATCGAAAAGTAAAACATTATTTAAAAAGAAAATTTTTTAATTTACTCAAAGAAAGCAAAAAAGAACAATTTCTGAATTGTAAAAAAGAAACATAATACTTATCATATTTCTAAAAAAATAACTTAGAATATTTATTACTTACAAGTAACATATATAATATAAAATTTAATACTCATATTGATAATTTGTATTGTTTATAAATCAGGTCGTATTGTAGATTAAATTTATATTTACATTTATATTGTATTCAATACATTATCATTATATGGGGGAGTTGTAAAAATTAGGATTGAAAGTTGGCTCTGTAATATTGAAACTTTGAGCAGCAATGAACTTAAATGTTGCAGATGCTCAGATAACGTAGCTTTTTTATCCAATGAAGAAAATAAATTAACATATATTGAAGAAAATAACCTCATTTTGACATTTTGGAGACCCACAGAGTGTGAACTTTGCATTACATTATGTTTTTTTCTTAATTTCTTTAATACCGCAATTTTCGTTATTTTCATATATTATGATATAAAAAATACGATAGAGTACGAATATAACTCTGAATACGCTCGTTACTTTTCACCTGTTATTTAAAAAAGAAATGATATTAAAAATATTTCATATAATTATTTGAAAAAAGTATAATAAATTTGAAAAGATAATAATCTCTTAACCGGAAATAGCACATTACTATTTTGATCGCTTAGAATATACACTGTGGACATTTGCTAAGGACGGATAACACTATCATCCATAGCAACCACAAAATGAAAGGAAGCAAAATGTGGAAAATTAGAATAAGTGAGGGATATTAGTAAGAAGAAGTATGAGTATGCAAATATTTTTTCCACGTCTGTTCATCACGTGATAGCGTTCATAAGAGCTTTAAAGGTTTTGACGCGTGTGGACAGTTGTTGTTTCAAATCAAAGTTTTACAGGAAAGATTTAATAGGCGAACTTAAAAAATTTTTGGCATGTCTTCTCGACATCACATACATGATTTTATGCGTGGCCGAATTATTGGAAAGATCGAAGAAGGGCGAAAAATAACAGATGTTGCCAAAGAGTTCGACATCGCTCATAGCGTTGTTTCACGGCTGTGGAAGTCATTTAAAACTACTGGAATGTGTAGTAGACGGCACAGGGGAGGTCGTGTTAGAAGTACGACGCCTGCAGAAGACAGATATATCGTCCTATCAGCAAAAAGGAACAGGCGCACCACAGCTCAGCAGGTGGCAAATCAGTTTCTTGCTGCCTCAGGAAAGCAGATCTCCCGAAAAACTGTTGCCAGATGTTTGGGGGTAGGGGACTATACGCACGCAGACCTGTTGTGTGTGTTCCATTGACCAGACAGCACCGTACTGCCCGTTTGCAATGGTGTCGTGAGCATCACAATTGGACTGAACAGGACTGGACATGCGTACTATTCTCAGATGAGAGTAGGTTCAGTCTGTCATCGGATTGTAGACGCCAACTGATCTGGCGCGAGAGTGGTACTGCTTATCGTCCAGAAAATATCCAGAAAAAGGACCGATATCCGACTTGCAGTATTATGGTGTGGGCCGGCATCATGATCAATGGCCGCACGCGCCTACATGTGGTTGCGAATGGGACTATGACGGGCCAATGATACATTGATGAAGTTCTACTTCCTCATGTTCGTCTTTTCCGTGGTGCTGTGGGTGATAAATTTGTTTTTATGGACGACAACGCAACATGTCATCGAACACTCGCTGTTCAGGATTGTCTAGACAGCAAGGGTATCGTATGGCCAGCGCGTTCTCCAGATCTAAACCTCATTGAAAATGTGTGGGATACTTTGGGGAGGCAAGTTGCTGGTCGAAACTATCCTCCGACAAACAAGAACACCCTCATCCGTGCACTCCCAGAGGAATGGGATAAATTGCCTCAACAGCTGCTGGATAATGTTGTGCAATGTATGGTACGACGTGTGGAATGTTGCATCACACACCACGGTGGACATATCCCGTACTGATACCTTTCTTTAAGGTGCCTTCTTACTTTTATAGATGCATTGTTCCATTTCTCCGTACGCAGATCAAATGAACATTTTTTTCTTTCAGATGTTTCACAGCTTTTGTACTTTCCAGAACAATAAATATTCTTTATTCTAATGTCTGAACAGTGTGGCAACTATATTTTATCCTACTAGGCCTCATGTATCGCTTATTGTTATACTACATAGCAATTTGTGATCCGTCTTTAGCAATTGTCCAGCAGTGTATTTCATGTGTTCAAGAATTGTATGACAAAACGTAATAAGATTCTATAAATACTTCAGATTTATAAGTGATAATGCTTACTCATTTTATCAAAACTACATTTTATTATTATATATTCTGTTTATTATATCATTAATCCTTTTCGTCTGGATTTTTCTGTCAATAACTTCGCAAATGTGTCATCCTAATTAATAGTAGTACTGTCTGCAAAGGAGATTTCTCGCAGAAACTAAAACTTGGCATTATTGTATTAGTTTTTAAAATTACGACAGTATTATTAAGACTTTTCTAAAAATTAACTGAACGGGCATTTTTTTTTTTAAATCTTGAAGTGAGTCTTAAAAATTAGGCATTAAAAAGCAGGCTTTATAACTAAATTTTTATTTTTTATGTTAAAAAATGATTTTATTGTTCATCATAGTTTGTTTAATGTAATGACCGTTTCCTTTATAATTGTAGAGTAGAAAGTTGTGGATGAAGGGTAAGGTTTATATAATATTAAAACATTAATTTTTGGCAGTTTTCAAAGAAAAAATACTTGAAGAAAAATAAATTTACATATTAAATGGTTCAAAAGAGAATAATGTATTCAAATTTAAATAAATACAATTTTTCTTTACATACTACTTTTATATTGTTAAACAGTGTTTTTGTTAAAATGAAACCAAATTTTAATTCTCATTTTTTGCTCTAATTCAGATCTTCTTAAATAAGAGGTAGCTTGACTTATATACAGCTGGTGTAGCCCAAAATTTTAGAATTTTTGATAAATCTTTTAGCATAAAATTGCTTGTTCGACATTAATAATAATAATTATTATTTTATTGTTTATTTAGATATTTGTTTGAGAAAGCAATAATAGTTTTTAAAAAAACACGTCTTTCCCCTTGATACTTAATTCTTGCATGTGCCATTCTTAATAAAAAGCGGCAATGAGGCTCAAAATGACTACACTTAATTAAAAAAATGATTTTTAAGTCAACTCCTACTAACGTCAACAAAGAAATATTTTATTTTAGTCATTTTTTATTAATAGTTATAATTAATATAAATATGTATATACATAGGACATAATCACAATATTAAATGACAAATAGCAAGCGATTTTCCTTGCAATTTTTTTCAATGTCCTTTCTGTAAATAGTATTAGACTATTTTTCTTTGTTTGTTACTACACTGCTGGACAATTGCTAAGGACGTATCACAAATTGCTATGTAGCATAACATTAAGCGAGACATGAGGCCTAGTAGGATCAAATATAGTTGCCACACTGTTCAGACATTAGAATAAAGAATATTTATTGTTCTGGAAAGTACAAAAGCTGTGAAACATCTGAAAGAAAAAAATGTTCATTTGATCTGCGTACGGAGAAATGGAACAATGCATCTATAAAAGTAAGAAGGCACCTTAAAGAAAGGTATCAGTACGGGATATGTCCACCGTGGTGTGTGATGCAACATTCCACACGTCGTACCATACATTGCACAACATTATCCAGCAGCTGTTGAGGCAATTTATCCCATTCCTCTGTGAGTGTACGGATGAGGATGTTCTTGTTTGTCGGAGGATAGTTTCGACCAGCAACTTGCCTCCCCAAAGCATCCCGCACATTTTAATGGGGTTTAGATCTGGAGAACGCGCTGGCCATACGATACCCTCGCTGTCTAGACAATCCTGGACAGCGAGTGTTCGATGAAATGTTGCGTTGTCGTCAATAAAAACAAATTTATCACCGACAGCACCACGGAAAAGACGAACATGAGGAAGTAGAACTTCATCAGTGTATCATTGGCCCGTCATAGTCCCATTCGCAACCACATGTAGGCGCGTGCGGCCATTGATCATGATGCCGGCCCACACCATAATACTGCAAGTCGGATATCGGTCCTTTTTCTGGATATTTTCTGGACGATAAGCAGTACCACTCTCGCGCCAAATCAGTTGGCGTCTACAATCCGATGACAGACTGAACCTACTCTCATCTGAGAATAGTACGCATGCCCAGTCCTGTTCAGTCCAATTGTGATGCTCACGACACCATTGCAAACGGGCAGTACGGTGCTGTCTGGTCAATGGAACACACACAACAGGTCTGCGTTCGTATAGTCCCCTCTACCCCCAAACATCTGGCAACAGTCTTTCGGGAGATCTGCTTTCCTGAGGCAGCAAGAAACTGATTTGCCACCTGCTGAGCTGTGGTGCGCCTGTTACGTTTTGCTGATAGGACGATATATCTGTCTTCTGCAGGCGTCGTACTTCTAACACGACCTCCCCGTGACGTCTACTACACATTCCAGTAGTTTTAAATGACTTCCACAGCCGTGAAACAACGCTGTGAGCGATGTCGAACTCCCTGGCAACATCTGTTATTTTTCGCCCTTTGATCTTTCCAATATTTCGGCCACGCATAAAATCATGTATGTGATGTCGGGAAGACATGCCAAAAATTTTTAAGTTCGTCTATTAAATCTTTCCTGTAAAACTTTGATTTGAAACAACAACTGTCCACACTCGTCAAAACCTTTAAAGCTTTATGAACGCTATCACGTGATGAACAGATGTGGAAAAAAAATTTGCATACTAATACTTCTTCTTACTAATATCCCGCACTTTATCTAATTTTTCACATTTTGCTTCCTTTCATTTTGTGGTTGCTATGGATGATAGTGTTATCAGTCCTTAGCAATTGTCCAGGAGTGTATTTTTCCCTTTATTAAATTTCATTATTCCAATAAATAGCATGAAGCCCAGTGGTTCAGTGTTCACTGCATAGCGCTTCCACATTACAAATCCAAGGTTCAAACCACGGGCTGGACAAGGCTGACTCAGCTTTTCATCCCTTCAATGGGTTGATAAATGAGTACCAAGCTTGCTTGTGAACTTTACATTGGGGATTTCACGTCAGACTGACCACCTGACCACAACATCTACTCATGCACGTCAAGACCCAAGGTCGTGTATACGGAGTTGGGCACAGTAGGCCTTGGCCTTCACAAACTGTTGCGTCACTGAGAGTTAAGTTAATAAACAGTAGAGTAAAAAGAAATCACATTCTAAGAAAATAGACCGTCCCCGGAGAGTTTCGAACCCAAGATCTTTGGATTCGAAATCCAGTGCGCTGTCCGTTGTGCTATAGGAATACAACGAATGATTTTCTTTTATGAATATGATGTTGAACAATTATATTTGTTTGTTACTATTTACTCATTTTTTAATTTAATTAATGAATTAATATTTGAAAAAAAAACTGCAATAATATCAAGTGTCATCCACTACAAGTTTAAAAACATATATATTGAACTTGATTGAAAATGAATAGAAAGTATTTTATTAACGATTGAAAATTTAACAAGTTAAAGGGTGTTTTTTTAGAGGTATAGAACTTTAAATTGCATTAAAACAACGATGTATTATTCGTTTGACATGAACTTTTTTTTATTCGGAAGATAATCTTGTGGCATTACATTTTAAATATATCTGGCATATGAATGCCACGGCTGGCTCGGATGTAGTCCAAACTGGACGTCCAAATTTCGATGACTTTTCCAACATTTGTGACCGTATAGCGGCAATAACACGGCGAATGTTGTTTCCAAACGGTCAGCGTTTGTGGCTTATCCGCATGGACCAATGACTTCACATAGCCCCACAGAAAATATTCTACGGTGTTAAATCACAAGATCTTGGACGCCAATTCACAGGTCCAAAACGGGAAATTAGGCGGTCACCAAACATGTCTTTCAATAAATCGATTGTGGCACGAGCTGTGTGACATGTTGCGCCGTCTTGTTGGAACCACAGCTTCTGGACATCATGATTGTTCAATTCAGGAATGAAAAAGTTAGTAATCATGGCTCTATAACGATCACCATTGACTGTAACGTTGTCGCCTTCATCGTTTTTGAAGAAGTACGGACCAATGATTCCACCAGCCCATAAAGCGCACCAAACAGTTTTTCTGGATGTAACGGTGTTTCGACATACACTTCTGGATTAGCTTCACTCCAAATGCGGCAGCTTTGTTTGTTGACGTAGTCATTCAACCAGAAGTGCGCTTCATCGCTAAACAAAATTCTCTTATGAAAATCGGGAACAACGGCAATCTCGTTTTGGGCCCATTCGCCGAATCTACGCCTTGCTTGATGATCGTTTTGATGAATTGCCAAACCAAACAGAGAATAAATCACTTGACAGCTGTTAATCCGGTCGCCATCTTGGAAAGTAGTGCCAACTTATACTTCTGTACCTGAAAAAAAACACTCTTTATATATATAGGGAGAGAGTGAAGTAATAAGTAGGAATTCAAAGTAGATTTTAGTTTATGTATAGCTTACCATGTAATTACATTATGCGTTTTTTTTTCGTTATTCAATTAAAATTTCTATATCGTTATATTCAAAGCAAAAACTTATTGAGGATGTTTTTTATTGCAAAACAGTAATATACTATTACTGAAATACACACACAGAAGTACTCAAGTGTGTATAAATGAGGTCGTAATTTTTATACAAAGAATAGGGTCGCCACCCCCGAATACCTTAAGAAACCCTGATCTAATAATTAGTTTGTACTCAGAAGTATTAAATTAGCTTTCTTTTTTTAACTGCTTGTTCTTTGTTCAAATTGTTTGACAAATGGCTTGCGTAACTTCTATCACATTAATAAGATATTCTTTAAACTTACTAAGCCATATAGCAAATGTCACACACAATGTCACATTCATTCAACTGCCGAAAATTACTCTACACTTCCACCATTTTAACGAGATAAGGATTGTGATGCAAATGTCTAGCAACAAGATAATGATTAATGAAATTCGATTAATTACAAATAAGAATGTAGTAATTAAAGATAATCTTTAATCCTGAACTCAGAATCCGTTAAATGCTTTGTATAACTGACGATTAATTTCCGTTACTTCATTTGGGAATTTTGGACAGTACTGGATGAAAGATTGTGAAACAAAAGAAGATCGGAAGAATCTTAAAACTTCATCCAGAGGTCGTTAGCATTTCTGTTCCGTTAGGTCTCGGACAAACTCAGTTCAATTTTACTATGCGACTACGAGAATGTTTCTCAAAATGTATATTATTAATATTCTTTCTTCTATTTCATTTATTTAAAGTAATCGGTATTATATATGATTTCCTGGTCTTTTGAAATGACATTAATTCCATCTCAAAGTGCATTTCATAGCGATTGATGTTTTAATATTTACATGGGCCAACTGGGACCGTGTCCAGGGTCTCACCCTCGGGGGAGGGGACTCAACTCGTTCTCAACTCGCCCTCTAAGAATATTTTCAGCTGCATGCCAACTGGCAACAGTGAAAACACTGCTTTACTATACCATAAACGTGTCTAGACCAGTGCTTCTCAAACTTTCAATACTTGCGACCGAATATTCAATCATACTTTTCATCGCGCCCCCTCAACGCAATAACAATGTATTGACTTCAATAATATGATACTTTGAGGTTAAAGTTTCAATTCTACTTTAATGTTTTAAATGCCATCGGCGTATATAAACGTCAAAGGGTAATTTGTCCCGGACATTTATATACATTTTTCCGAAATACGATTTTTTATGTTCACTGCCATCCATAAAATTATTCCGAAGGCTTTGGGAATGCAATCAAAATATCTTGACAGTGTTTACGAAAATATTACTTATTTTAGAGGATTGGCTTATTTATTCCCTTTCTTCCCCCTCAAAACTCCAAATAGGCATGGTTATTTGCGGCACGGTGGTGTTCGGCAGCGAATCGCGTAACTTTCAATCGGCAGTTAAGGGATTAATTATAAACTATACAACTTATCAAGATAAGTGCTGGTATTTGCATATAATTTTATGTATGCCAAGCCCGTGGAGTAACTGATAATTATTAATCTTGTTCTTAACTTAGTATTGTCAAATTAGTTTTAAAATATCATGAGTAAAACTTATATACGAGGTATACACAGAAACTAAGTTCCGTTTGGTAATAAAAAAAAATTGTATACAGATACAGAAAAAACATTTATTCGACAAAAATGTAAAACTCTTAAACTACCTTTCCACATAACTGCCGAAATTTTGCAGGCATGTGTCATATCGTGGCACAAGTTTTTCTATGCCTTCTTCATAGAAGGTTGCCGCCTGTGTCTTCAACCAGTTCGAAACATTTTCTTTCAGCTCTTCGTCATTGTTGAAGTGTTTACAGACAAGGAAAGACTTGAGATGTAAGAAAAGATGAAAATCGCTAGGAGCGAGGTCAGGGCTGTACGGAGGATGATTAAACACGTCCCAGCCAAATCCTCGTAGGAGGGTTTTCATCACATTTGCAGTGTGTGGTCATGCATTGTCGTGAAGAAAAACAACACCTTTTGACAGAAATCCTCGGCGCTTATTCTGTATTGCGCGGCGCAATTTCCTAAGTGTCTCGCAGTAAACAGCTGCATTGATTGTTTGACCTCGCGGTAAAAACTCAATCAGTAAGATGCCTTTGCTGTCCCAAAACACTGTGCACATGATTTTTTGAGGTGTCAAGATGTGTGTCGGCTTAACCCTTGTTGGGGATGAAGTGTGCCTCCATTCCATTGATTGCCGCTTACTTTCAGGGGTGTCATAAGAAACCCAAGTTTCATCTCCTGCGACAATCTGTGACAGAAAATCTACGCCGCCTTCATGATAACGGGTCAAAAACTCAAGTGCACAACCCATCCGTTTTGTTTTGTGAGACTCAGTAAGAATTTTTCGTACCCAACGTGCGCAAAGTTTATGAAATTTCAGTTTGTCAGTAACAATTTCATGCATTAGTGATCTTGAGATTTGTGGAAATTCCACAGCGAGAGCACTAATTGTAAACTTACGGTTTTCCATGATCTTCTCATCAATCGCGTGAACCAGTTCTTCTGTAATCAAAGATGAACGCCCACTTCGTTCTTCATCGTGCACTTCACTACGTCCTTCATTGAACTGTCGGACCCATCTTCTCACCATTGAATCACTCATCGCATTTTGTCCGTAACCTTCACAAATTTGCCGATAAATTTCGATTGGTTTCACTTTCTTAGCATTCAGAAAACGAATTACGCATCTGATTTCGCACGCAGAGGGATTTTCAATCAATGCCGACATTGTAAACAAGCACAACAAAGCGTACGTGGCTGACAGTGATCTAAAAATGACGCATGCTTCTTCTCCTTGATACTGATTGTCTGCTGGGCATGCGCGGAACTGCGATCGCTGCGCTGGAGCGGATATAAATAGAAACGGAACTTAGTTTCTGGATATGTGCCTCGTATTTATAAGTGTATTATAGTAGTGTAAATATTTGTTTTATTTTTTTATTATGTCAATGTATTTTATTTGTTTACATTCAGTAAATGAAAGTTTTTTTCAATAAGCTTTTGTTTTCCACTTTTCTATATGCTCGTGCCCCCTTCTAGGGTTATCACGCCCCTAGGAGGGGCGCCCCTCACAGTTTGAGAACCACTGGTCTAGGCATAGGGAGACCGCGGGAGTCTAATGCAGGGGTGTCCAATACGGGGCTCGCCAATACGTAAATTGCGGCTCACCGACTCTTTTAAATTCTTTTTAATTATCAGATTTTTAAAGTCTTTTTTCATTTTGGAATTTATTTAAGGTGAAATATATATATATATATATATATATATATACATGCTACCTGCTCTTGTTTCAAAATAAATCCTTTTTGATAATAGGAATGTCCTTTAGATTAAAATAGATGTATATTTTATCAAACAGTTGCATTTGATTTTACTATAATAAATTACTTTTCTAATAAATTCCGAATTGCATTATGCATATCCTTTACTATGGATGAAACTTGATTCTCTACGTGCGTCTTTCATATCTCCTCCTCCTTTTCTGTTTGGAGTGTCCACAAAGCAGGAGGCAGTCAGAGATGTTTTTTAAAGTTTTTTTTTAAAAAAAAATATTCAGGACGGTTAAGATAAAGGGCAATAAATACTTAATGGCTTGCGAATATGACAGCAAATTCAAATTTCAACAATGTGTAACGAAAGATGAAGTCAAAAGAAATACCGTAATTTTCATGAAAATGGCAACTGTAATATTTTAAACATTATTTGATCATTGCATTATTATATTATATATGTGATTATAAATGAAAAATAATGAAAACAATAATAATTCATTATTTTAAATTTTCATTGCAATAAATGTTTTTTTTGTTTCCAAATTTGAAATAAAGGTACATATTTTTATGTGCGGTCCGCGAGATTATAATTTTTTTTTTGGAAGTGCCACTCAAAGTCATTTGGGTTGCACGCCCTGGTCTAGTGATCAAGAGCTTGGGGTGGCGAGGCATGAGTTCAAGCCTAGTGTTAAGTAACACCTGCCTTATAGAGGAGCTCAAGCACGCGTTAAATCTACTGTGATTCAGAGGCCTCACATTTACTGGGTGGGAAATGCTAGCTCAGGATTTTGTCTTTGTCTCTTGATCATGCTTCAAAATTACGAGGGTTCCAATAGCTCTTGTGTTTTTAAAGTGCGACGTTAATAAACACTCACGCGCTGGGCCCATCATTTCAGTATATACCATCTTTTATATCATCATTTTTCATTTAGTTCAGTGTTTCTCAAACTTTCGATGTTGGCTCCCCAAAATTCAATTATAATTTTCTTCGCACCCCCCTTCTTGCGATAACAATGTATTGAATTCCATAATACTATACTTCGACACTAAAACTACACTACGACTTGCCTCTTTAAGTGCCACCGGCGTATATAAAGGTCTCCCACAAACAATGCGTAAATTGCCTCGGACGTATATATACGTCTTTCCGAAGTACAATCTTTTCTGTGAATTGCTGTCTATAAAATTATTCCGAAGGCTTTGGTATGCAAGAAATTGACTTTGACCATGTTTGCGAAGCATTTACTTATTTCAGAGGTTTTGCTTATTTATTCCTTCCCTCCTTAATACATCGCATAACTTTTGATGGGCAATTAAGGGATTAATTATAAACCGTACCAATTATCAACATTAATGTTAATTTTTGCATATAATTTCATATCTGACAAGCCCATGGAGTCGCTAGGAATTATTAAAACATGTTCTTAAATTAGTACTGTTAAATTAATTATAAAATGCGCATTTCGCAGTACTGATATCTGTGTGACTGTATTACGTCAGTGTAAATGTGTACTTTATTTTTTATTATGTCAATGTATTTTGTTTGTTTACTTTCAGTAAATTAACAATTTTGTTTTTAAATAGTATTTTGTTTTCGACTTTTCAATATGCTCACGCCCCCTAGGGGGCACGCCCTACAGTTTGAGAAACACTGATTTAGTTGAAGGGTGGTAGTCTGTGAATCGGTTTGTGCCTAGGGTTATAAGATTGTAAGTTATGCACAACTATTTGTTAAAGGGTTATTGTTTGTTGTAGTAATTGACAAAAATCGCAATATATCTTCGACTTGGTACCGACTACGTTCGGAACAGTGATTTTTCAAACGTGCATAAATGGATAATATTTATAACATTTCGAGTCACTTAGATTAGAAAACGTATATAAAATATTTTTTAAGAATATTATTACAGTAAAAAAATATTTAAGTACAATATTTTGACAAAAAATGAACACATGACACATTTTCAAAACGCTCTCCTTTTATGAAAAATCCTTCTATTATAATAACATTTAGCCTGTCTATAGTTCAGACCTCTGTACAGAGGCTGAACCAGAATTTTTGAAACATACAACTTAGAAGTGGATTTATCCATATTTTACTATAGCACACACAGAGGGGATAAATTTTAAGAAAAACACCTATAATTATTTTCTAGATAGTAACTCTGAAAAAAATGTGAATTTTTCAAAAATTCTATTTCAGAATCTTTGGAGAAGTCTTTACTTTATATAAGCAAAATATTATTATTATAGAAGCATTTCTTATAAAAGGAGAACATTTTGGAAAAAAATTATTCCTCTAAATTTTTTACCAAAATATTGTATTTAAATATTTTTTGTCATAATGTTCTTTAAACATTTTTATACATGTAGTTTAATCTAAGTTGCACTAAATATCATGAAAATTATTCATTTATGCGCTTTTTTTAAAATACGGTTTCGAACATAGTCGGATACATTAAAAGGATCAGATGAGGGACCGACTTTGGCATGGAGGTCAAGGAATTCTCTAAATCTTAAGACGTTATTATTCGTGGGTAATCAGAATTCAGATTTCAGGAAGTTGAATAATAAAAGGTTTAAACTAAGGCTGAAGAGATATGTATGTATATAAAAGAGATTAATTATATGTGTGTCCAAAAATTTAAATGCAAAGTGTTACAGATTTTTAAGCAAAAACATCAAATAATTTATTTCAGAACTATATTATTACTAAATATAAATGTTTGACGCATATATATATGGACCAAACAAATGTTTTTGCTTTTAATAAACGTTTTCTGTCCATACATGTTGAAAGAAAAATCACATTTTGTTATGCAGAAATGGTAAAAATATTCACATTTTAAAATAAGGACATTCATCAGCTATGTATGAAAATAATAAATTAATGTAGATTTAGTCGAATTTATTCCTAACACTTTGAAACGAAATATAAGAAATTTAAATTTAGTTTTACATTACGCATTCATTTTTGCAAAACTAATTTTAGATTCAATATCGAATACACATCGTCATGACAAAAAGAAAGTTCTGCTAAAAGTATTTTAACAAAAGAATTTCGACTTCAGAATTTTTATATCTTTAAAGATTCCCATAGGTATTTCTCATTTTTTAAAACAGACTATTGTTATCATTTTGAAAGTTTTATGTGGGTTTCATTTAGATATTTGAAAAACCACATTGAGGTTAATTAACCATGAAATATATTTTATTCATTATCTAAAAACAACTAGATTCATGTCGCTTTCATATTTTTGCTTTTACCGCCATTTAAAAAAATTACGAGTATTTTTACATCGAAATTTAATCTTCTACAAAGTATATACATACTGTTAAACATCAGGTAATTAATTATAATCATTATCAACATTCCAGTTTGCTTAAAATAACATTAAAAGCAGCGTACACTATAGTAACAAGCTGGTTATTATATACACCACTAAACAAATGACCAAGTATTGTTATAAGTATGTATAGCAATATAAATGAATTTGTAGTCACTAATTTTAAGGATTTATGAAATGTGTTTTTATGTATGACAAGCATTTCTAAGAAGTTGATTAAATTATAGTCGACTGTTTTTTTTTATCTCTATTTTTATGTAAATAGGATTTAATTTTGGTGCTCTATGCTATGAAAATGATAAAAGTGCGGGTAAATTTTAAAGCATTTTTAAAATTGTTAAAATATAAGTCGAAAATAAGAATATTTCAACCTTCACACTCAAATATAATTTTTAAGTGTTTTTAAATTCTTATTTGAAAATATTTTGCGTCAAAAATTTATGTAGAACATCAGATCACAGTAAAGTTAAAACATTAATATTTTGAATATGGAAAACTAATGAAAAATTATTTATAACAGAATATTAGAAAAAAGGAAATAGCAGACAAATGTTACAATTATGTCATTTTTTATCTTACAAACGTGAACAAAATATTTTCTAGCTCGCTTAGTGTGGCGAAAAAAATTGAAAATTGCCTAAATTATCTTGCAAATAATAATTTCAAAAAATTAAGAAAACTGATGGTAATCGCTTACCCGTTCAGGACCAGGCGATTTTTTCTGTTAAGCCTAACTCCATTTAAAACTTTATGTAAAATAACTACTGTAATAAAATACACTGAAATTTATAGTTTGTAATCACTTTGAATTTCATAAGTTCCATATTCAGTCCACACCAATTTGATAACTGGACTAAGAAAAAGGAAAATACAACCTCACCGATGATACCGTATTCCTTGAAGTGATCGCATATATACGGTCGTGGTTCAGAAGGGGATAAATTAATAATTAATGATAACT
The DNA here is from genome assembly GCA_019973935.1 of Trichonephila clavipes. Taxonomy (NCBI): domain Eukaryota; kingdom Metazoa; phylum Arthropoda; class Arachnida; order Araneae; family Nephilidae; genus Trichonephila; species Trichonephila clavipes. The sequence continues at coordinate 89,770 of BMAU01015230.1, forward strand.
AGCTTTATATCCCTTTTGATATATGCGTACTTTAAGGTGGTCTTCGGCTAACGTTAAAGAATATGGACCAAATTTGGAATATTTTTTTCAGATATAAAAATACTCAAACATTAATATTATATTTCGGCTTAATTATCCTGTAGAGAATCTTATTTTATCATACAACTCATTTTAATCCAAATTGACACATTTTTTCTTTTATAAAATGGGTTTTTATACCGTAATGCTAAATGATCTATCCCTTTACAAATTAAAAGAAAAAAACTAATTATTTATGAAATATTTTGAAATTTTAAAAACGCTGTATTATAAACAAAGGCATGAGTTACAATGTCACAATTTTTTATAAAAATTGAGGCATTTTTTTTTCTGTTTGAAAATGTGCATCAAATTCTCGCTCTCGTACATATGGAGAAAACTACCTTAACGGATAAAAATACATCGTTCATTTATTATTGATGGAAATAAAGCTTGTTTCTTCTTTTCCTGAATTATAAGTAAAATTTTATGTGATGTAATGTTTGAAGAATATTAATTTAACTTGGGCTTCGTATTATACATAGATCCGAAAATAATACAAGCATCACAATCATATTTTGGAGCTATGGGCTGATTGCAAGGTTGTAGAAACTGTACATAAGCTGAAAATTGACAGACGTGTCTGTTTGAAATGGGGAGAAATCCTTTTTTTATAGAAATTCATTAAATATGCATAATCACGATTTGTCTTTCTTTACAGAATGAACAAAACTAAATAGGGTTTTGACAATATTTAGCCATCTAAGTTCCAACTAAAAGTCTTACAAATACATCAGAAATCTCCTGAACAAGTTATTTTTAAAAATGCATGTCATTATATATATATAAGAGCGGTAGTTTAAAAACAAATGTTAAAATAACTCTTTTATATTAGCAAATAAATCTGAAATGGTAGTATATATTTTAGGTATGAGTCTGCAGAGGAAGACATTAGTGAAATTGTGTGTTTGCATTTTAAACTGAAGACCTAGTCGGAAATTATACAAACAAAATCTAAAAACCTACAGAAATTTTTGCTAACATATGGTAAATTATATATAGAACCGATATTCTTTTTTATCGTTTTAATTTCATTTAAATAAATTAAATTTCTTTTTGGAATACAATAAAAAGAATCCAGATTCTTTTTTCAAAAAAGTAGATGGAAAGCAATTTGATGCAAAAAATGTTCTTTAAATTGAAGCATTTAATTCAACATGCTCATTTATAAGAACATTTAATGTAAGATACACTATTTCTTTTAAAATAATTTAATTTATTGTTAAGTAGATTACAATCAAATTTATATAAGTAAATATGTTATGCAGTGCAACCCCAAATGCGTGTGTGAGTGTTAAAACATTAAAGATTTCGAATTTTCCAGCAAAATGCTACTTATATTTAAATGGACAAAAATATTTTTATAGCATCACGTAGAACTTATATAGAAAAAAAAGAGAACTAGTCAATCAGAAGATTAATCAACATAATTAGAAAATTAGTCTCCATAATAGTTAATACACTACTTTATATTACAGTAAAATACGATAACCTGAAAACGCTTACAACGAAATATCCGTTAACACGAAATAATACAATTGTCCTGAGGAATTACTATTAATTTGCATGCTTTTTTGTCTTTTAACACGAAACGAAAGTTGTTTAACACGAAAACTTTCTCTTCTGGATATTGAAACTTAATGAAATGTTTACGAAAGTTTGTGTTATTAGAGTGTCCCAATGCATCATCGGAAGCATTCGTTGTAGTAGATGATGATAACGTGTGTACAGCCTTAATTATGGTATATAAAGGCCCTCTGGAGTCTGTTCAAAGTTAAAAAAACAACATAAACTGTATACAATGTTGCTTAGACACACAATCTGTTGGTTGAAAAAGTAACAAAATAGACGACATAAGCAATTTGATGACAAAAAAGGCAATACAGAGAAAAATACTTGATTATTTTCCAAAAACTCAATAAACGTTGATTTTTTTTAATTTAAAAAAATATGTATAAAATTTCAATTACTTGTGAATATTTTTGTTTCGTGGATTTTTATTAAATACATACATATATATATATATATATATATATATATATATATATATATATATATATATATATATGTATATACATCTATTCAAATAAAATGTACTCTAATAAATTTAATTTTAATTAATATATGTTTGTTTGTTCAATTTCTGTTAACACGAAAAACTATTTCAGTCCCTTCGGTTTCTATTAGGCGGTTTCACTGTATTTACTTAATATCCGGAATATATAGCAGAAATGTGTATTTCTTCCAAGAACTCTAACATATTTTAAAAACTCTTTCTCATACACACATAGATATCATAAATCCGTATTTAATCCTGCAGAAATCTTCACCATCTGCGTACATAAATAGAAATTCGTTTATCTTTTTAAAGAAATTTCATAAACCTATATGTCTGGACTTGGGAACAGATAATTTGATTTTGAATGTATATCTGCATTTTTATCCAGTTATTCCAAGTAAAATTTTACCGATACTATTTACCCAGAAGCACAAACTTGATTTGACTGTGCAGAAGTCCACTTGCGTCTCAAGAAAGTCAAGCACATTTTCTTCTTAAAACCAATTTTTAGTACATATTGTGTATGCAGTCCAATGCCTAGATATCAATATGATGATCATCTAGCCACTGCAATGCATTCATGCAAAAATAGCTCTGAAAATGTAAAAAAGAATCCATATATTTTCCCCGTGTGTTATTCCTTCATTGCTACCCGAACCGTTTACTTTAACAAGTTCCCCTGCAGCAGCACGTAGTTTCCAATTTGCTGGAAGGTTGAGGCTACATGAGTCAAATTCTTATCCTCAGGGCGAGAAAATATTTTCAAATATACACATTTATATACTATAAATATTTCTAAGGATCGGGATTACTTGGATGTACTTTGAAGACTGCAATTGGAATACTGTGTACTCTCTTTTTTTCTTTGAAAGGGGACCATCACTCCGATGTTTAAAACTGATACAATGTATCATGTGTTAGCAGAAGCTACTTTGTACTTGTTTATTCTTTTTGTAAGTTAGCGTTTCTCAAACTGTGGGGCACACCCCTCTAGGAAAGCGCGATGACTTTTTAAGAGGGGGCGCGAGCATATTTAAAAGGCGAAAGCAAAAGGTTATTTAAAAAAATTATTCATTTATGAAAGTAAACAAATAAAATACATTCTGACATAATACAAAATTAAAAAAACAACATTTTGACTGATATCATACACTTATGAATGTATCAGTACTGAACAATGCATTTTATTTAACAATACTAAGTTAAGAACATGTTTAATAATTAATAGTGACCCCCCATGGGCTTGTCATATATAAAATTATAAACAAAAATAACACTTATCTTGATAATTTGTACTGTTTATAATTAATCCCTTAACTGCGGATTAAAAGTTTCGTGATTCGCTCCCCAATGCTACCGTTTTGCATGTATGCACTCGTATGTGGTGTATTGGGGGGTGGAGAGAAGGGGAATAAATAAGATAATCCTTTGAATTAAGTAAGTCCTTCGCAAACACTGTCAATACCATTTTATTGCATTCCAAAGCCCTCGGAATAGTTTTATAAATAACAGTGAACAGAAAAGATTGCATTTCGGAAAGACGTATATATACGTCTTGGACAACTTAAACACTGGTTGAGCGAGACATTTATATACGCCAGTGGCACTTAAGGGGCGAAAGTCATATTGTAGCTTTAGCGTCAATGTATCGCACTATCGAATTAAATACATTGTCATTATATGGAGGGGGTGATGAAAATTATGATTGAATATTGGGTCTCAAATATTGGACGTTTGAGAAGAACTGATGAAAGTTAAAAATGTGTTCATTTCTGTAATATTGGTTAAATAAACATAAATATACGGAAATAAGGGGCATATTATCCTTTCATGCGTTTCGTGAAGTGTGTATAAGTATAATCCACATCAAATGGAAATTGTGCATCATTTTACGTTTTTGTGATTAGAAAATTATTATATTAAATTGGAATCTTTCACTCACTCTCAGGTATGATTAAAAATATATTACATTTTCATTCTTTATGAAATGAAATCAATGTAGGAGCCAGTTATAATTTTGTCATTAACTCAAATCATCTCTTTCGGAAAATTTTAAGATTTACATTATTTTATAGAAAAAGGTTTGTTCTAAAATTAAATTTTCTTAAACTGACAGTTAAAATTTTTTTTTAATTATGACTTTAACATGCCAACAAAATATCCTTTTTATTGCCATGTTAAAATAGAATTCCCCTTAACTCTTATATGGATGTTTTTCAACTTTTATGTAGATGTTTTTCAACTCTTATATAGATGTTTTTCAACTCTTATGTGGATGTTTCTCAACTCTTATATGGATATTTCTCAACTCTTATATGGATGTTTCTCAACTCTTATATAGATGTTTTTCAACTCTTATATAGATGTTTTTCAACTCTTATACAGATGCTTTTCAACTCTTATGTGGATGTTTCTCAACTCTTGTGTGGATGTTTCTCAACTCTTATATGGATATTTCTCAACTCTTATATGGATATTTCTCAACTCTTATATGAATGTTTCTCAACTCTTATATGGATGTTTTTCAACTCTTAAATGTATGTTTTTAAGGGAACCAGGACATGCTCGAAAGAGTAAAATGCCAAAATTAAGACCCTTTGTTTATGAGACATATATCATTTAAAATTTCCAATAGAGCTTAGATTTTTTTATGTCTATAATAAGGATAATTTAATTATTCTGTAGAACTACAAAAATAACTTTTTACTCCAAAAGTTTTTTTTTACTACTTAATTAAAGTAATACATAATTTTTGAGAACTCGTAATATATATGTTTGGTATCTTTTTTTTATGGAAAATATTTTACACATATATAAAACAATACATAAAATACAGTGAAACCCTTTTTTAGTAAAATTTTAGTATAGTTTCTTTAAAAAATTATGAAACTTTGAAATTTGAAATTTTTATTTTTCTGCTTTTTTTATGCATAAAACAATTTTTAAAAATTAGGCACTATTTTAATAAGAAAAAAAATTAGGTTCACTATATGCATGCATCTTGTATAGAAGTATAAAAATCAGGAATCATACAGTGCAATAGTTTTTTTAAAAATGTACCTAAATGCAAAAAATATGCTTTTGAGAAAAAGTGAAAAACTAAAAAAAACAATATTTTCACATATTATACTTAATTAGTATTTCCTTGCCTATTTTTTATATGACTAATAATAATCCTTAACCATTTTCTAGAGTTACAAAAGTAATTTTTTTAAATTCATATGTTTTTTCCCTTTGTTTTAGTTAACATGAACATAATTTTCGAGATCTTGTAATACATATTTTCATGTATAGGTACCATTCTTACAAAAATATTCTTTGAATATACAAAAACATTTACAAATATATATAAAGTAACATATTAAACATAATGAATCTGTTTTTTAACTAATTATATTTATATAATTGCATAATTTCTTAAAAATAATCATAAAACCTTAAAATTATGAAAATCTTAATTTTGTTTTTTTTACATATAAAATCTAATTTTCAAAAATTAGACACATACTAAAAGATATTTTTTCACTGTATGCACATGTATCCTGTTTAGATATATAAAGGTTTCAAACAATATGCTACAATAGTTTTTAAAGTGTACCTAAATTTAAAAATATTAAACATTCGAGAAAAAATATAATAAAACTAACAAAAAATTTCTCCTTACATTATAGATTTGATTAATATGGTATTCATTTTCTTCATCTAAATTCTGTTTATCCATTTTCCTTTTTAAAGACCTTCTTTTATTTCTGGCTTCCAATGACACTTTATTTACTATACGTTCAGCCTCAAAAAACGTTTGTTATCAATTATAAGTAAGGCACGTTCCGTGTTGTATCCTGATTTAATGCCCAGAGCTTCAAAGACTTTTATCCTACTTACATATCCATCATTAAAACAAATTACAGCATCCATAACTCCAAATTTCAAAGTTTCAATGCCAACAAAAACTGTTTTAGGAATTCGCTCCCAAAACATTTGTTAAAACCCTTTCAATAAAATTGCTGGGTAAAGAATGCTTGTGAATATTTTAACTACCCGCACCAGCTATCCTCACCAAGAGAGAGGACACAAATGAGGATTATCCTCAGTACTTAGTTTATGAAAATAAATAGCCCGCGTCCCTCCACAGATGACAAATTTTTTACGGATTGCTAGCCCATAATAATGTTGGATTGAGTCCACTTCTTTAAGCGTTAGCCGTCCGTACGTCGAAATATTTTTCCCATCTGATGGCAATGCCTTTGCTCATTTTTACAATAATCTGCACATGGCCAACAATTTATCAGTTCTTTCGACTTTTGAAATGGAAATCCTTTGAGTCCCCATCACCAAGAATGCGTATAACATGCTTTTCGTGATGTTTCAGATCGCTGAAATATACTTAATACCCCCGACATTCATTCCCCCACTGAAATTTTTAGCACAATTTTTCACATGGTTTTTACCCTTACATGAAGAACAATAAGCTTCAAAGTCGATAATTCTACGTAGCACATACAACTCCGTTCAATGAAGAATATGCCATCCACAGCCACAGTTATATTTGAATAAAAGCTATGACTGCTTCGTGAACAGCTGCATTCATGAAGTCTTCACTAATTGTTTTAAAACATTTAAAAACAAAGCAAATTATGGCGTTCAAACTTTAGCAAATTCATGAGCCCACAGAATATGACAATAGCTCTCATTCCATATGTTTTTTAAATTACATTTATTTGATATTTTGATGACATTGTGCTCGTCTCGATTCTCCACAGTTGTGACAAATTATTTCCAAACTCACAGCTAAACCTTTTACGACTTTTTTAAATCTTCTTCAGCTCAATTTTCTCTGAAGAACAAAATATTTACAACATAAGAGATTTTTCATAAGGGAAGATAATAAATCCAGTTCAACGATTATGCTTACATTTTTGAGAATTTTGTTCTTTTAGTAAATCCGGTATTTTAATTTTTCTCTTAGAAGCACCACGGAATTCGAAAGCAATTCTTCAGTCGATTTAGACATTTTATGTTGATTGCTACTATACTTCCTTCTGCCAAATTTTTTTTTTATTCTTGGCATAATTACTCGTTTAAAAAAAAAGTTAAGATACTTTTAAAATCTTAGCATGAATATTAATAATTAAAAATAAACATTTCTTACGAAAATTAATGTAAAATTAAGTAGTTGTATGCCACAAGAAACTTCGGAATAGACGAACTCGGTTCAAAACATTGCCATAAACCGAAATTTAAAGTAAGAAATTTTGTCACACAGCTTGGAACAATATCACAAGCGTGGCTAGCGGGGTTAACATTCAAACGAAAAAAACAATCAAAAGTTAATATAGATAAAACACAGGGGAAACTACATATTTAAAGTTCAAAGGGGCGTGTCAAAAGGGGCGTGGTAATTTATTTACATTTTTATTCATATTTTAGGGCTATTTATTAACAAACATATTTATACATTTTTAGATTCAGAAAAATAAGCACATAAAAGTATATGATGTCCCTGTTCTCGTAGATGGATATTTTTCAACAATCGCGTGGCAAATATGGCAAGCGATACATTACTACGTGGCACACTCTACAATACTCTTCAAATTTATCAGTTTTTGAGGAAATGGAAATTGATATAATGTTCCTTATTATGCTATCATCTTCAGAATTTTTGAAGCAACATTTATGGAATTACGACAAAAGTCTGTAAGATAATGTTAACAATTAGTTGACAGTTTTTTTTAAATTACTGGATGTCGTTGTTGTAGACACTTAATTGTTTGAAAAGAAAATTTAATACACTCTGATTTCCGATTTTGGTTCTACGTATCTATGTGGGAAAATCTTTTCTCAAAGAAGTTGTTTAACAATTGAATGTTCAAAATCGGGCAGAATTTAAAGTCACAATTCATATCCCTGTAATTGTGATACGAATTCGCATTAAGATATTCAGTTTTAATTTATACCATAAAAATTTATTTGTTTCAAATATATTTCCTGCAGTGGGGATCTTGAATTATATTGGTTGATTGGTTTGGTATGCCACAACAACAATGATACCAACCCCCTGGTCATACTTCTATCAGTGTTGAAACTACCATTTCTGTTGAGATAATTTTAACTATATATAGTATTCAGATATAGATATAAATAATATAGGAATTCAAATGTTGAGGAAAGATCATGTAAGAATCTATTTTAAAATTAATAAGTAGCACGTATTATTGTGTGTAAATATATCAAGTTTTCGAGGTTATGCAAAAAGAATTTAATGTATGTTTCCTTATAATTTTACAGTTTCTCAAAAACTCAGTTGTTAACAATAGCCACATTGTACTTTAAGTAAATAATACTTTGAATTGAGATTTCATTTGAAGTTTATTGAAATACTAATATATTTTGCGAATGTAATTCTGAATGTAAAACAAAAACGTTTTGAAAGTTATTAGCAAATTTCATTTAGAATAGATATTTACCAATGCAGAGAGAAAACGCTATGTAAATAATGAGGTAAACAATCCATTGTTTATTTTCCATTAAAATTTAACAGCACAGAATTAACCAACCACATATCTCCTTTGATATATTACAAATACATTGGGGCTAAATCATGACGAGATAAAGATATCCACTACCTTATCTATTTGTAATGTGTAGCTACGGGATAAGAATAGCGCGAATTTCCTAACAAGATATGTTGATACATATAATAATATATCAAGAAATTTAACTGATAAAGTATAATGAAATGATTGTGGCTAGATGCATTCAGTTATAATTTAATAAGATTCGTGCATTTTATATTTTGTTAATAAATGCTTGAAAATCGGTTACGATTTAGTGAACATTTTCCCCACATTTGACTGAGGAGCCATTTATTGGAACTGAAGTTGTATTTAAGTTTGGATAATTTTTCATAGACCGAAAAGTTTTAAAATTTGTAATATCTTGCCAAATATTTTCTCAAAACTTCTCTAAAATAATGTTATACTTTTCAACGCATTAATGTTAAAATATTTCATTACATTTAAATGTATACATTTCCATCTTGCAATAAAATTTTATAAAAGCAAGTTTAAAATATTTTGTGATTTGAAATTACATTTTTGTAATATCTTTCCTAAGACAAAGATTAAAATATGGCATTGTTCGCATTTTAAATTTTATATTGAACATACATTTGAAAATGCTACTAAGGTTGAATACCTTTGCTGATTGTATACAAAATTTTGAAATGAAAATGCTAATGTGTCAAAAAAAACTAATGTAAGAAAAAGCTTTTTGAAAATTTACTTTTAACCAAAGTGAAGTAGTTTAATTAAATTGATAAAAACTTCGAAATTTATATTGAAACAGACACGCATTTTACGTTTTTATTTCTCCTTCTTGTCACCTTCATAATTCCTTAAGGAAAAAATAACAACAAAAAAGATTGTAAGAAATAATTTACTTTACTCAGATACATTTCATCTTTATGAAATATATAATTCTCATATACATTAAAAGAGAAACTTCAGACAAAATCGGTTGTACAATATTTACATTAAGAAGCAAAGTACCAGACTGCAGTTTCGAATGAATTAACCTTCCAAATTTTCGTTTTCTAGTTCTTGAAATGTACACATTTGCAACACATTGATATATTTTTCAATGTAGCATTATATGAAAAGTTTGAAAGTTTAATTTCTAAAGATCAGAATTTCTAAATTTAAAAAGAAAGTCATTTGCGATTGTTTTGTGTTCCATTATCATGTGTAATACTTTCAAATAGTAAATTTCGGCGAATCTATTAAACAAAAAGTACTTAAAAGCTTTAAAAATAAATTTGGGACTTAAATTATGGGATTCCTATTATTACAGTTAAATGTGTCAATCTTCTTTTACCCCATACTAAAAGCATTTTAATTCAAAAATCTTTACCTGAGAGATAATATTTGAATTAATAGAAGTATTAAATAAATTATGCCAAAAAAAGAGAACATACGCGAGCAGAAACTAAATAAATTAGGAAAGTACAAACATTTTTCACTAACTATTTATAAAATGTTCGAAGCTAAATCCAGATAATAATTCTAGTGGTGATTGGAGAGAATCTACTTTATTTAAAAATACCTTAACCCTTTAAGACAGGGGTACTCAATCTTTTTTCTGCCGGGCCGCATACATATATTCGCTTTATGACGCGGGCCGCATACATATGAAGGCTATTTCATGGAGGCAGCAACATGAGTGTTATTGGAGGAGGGGGATGGGAGTGAGTGAGTGAGTTAATATTAGCGTCGCACTGTTCAGCTACACGAGGGCTTTTGGCGACGGACCACGTAATTTGAGGGGGAGGGGAGAGAAACATTAATAAGATCAAGAAAATATTTTAAAAAATTCAAATGGGATTGATTCATCAAAATATTAAAGCTCAAATTTTGTTTTTTTTAATTATTATTTTGTATATATATATATTTTTTATTTTTGTCACTGTAATTTTCTAAATTGGAAGCATTTAAGAATCACTTCTTCACAATTTCTGCATCAGTAAACGGTTTCATGTGATTACCAATAATATAACAGATTTCATAGGGTGCTTTTGTTATCACTGGCAAAACAATTTTAGCTGTTATAAAGAGTATTCAAGAAGGCCTATTTGTGACCTCTTAAAAGAGATCATCGAGAAAAAGTATCATTGATTATTCGTAATTTTTAAATACAACACTTTCGTGACAAATCAAACAATTACTGATACATGCTTTTTTTTTTGCTACAGACTAGTCAACTTCCCAACCGTCTTGAAACATTTTACTTTCTTCGAATATTTTTCGTTTGCAAGATGAGAAAGATAGTTAACAATTAGTTCCACTCATAAAATGGTCGCTACTCCACTGTTGTCTATTATCACTAATCAGAAAAATCTCAATTCGTACCCATATGACATCGTCGGCAAAAATCGAAATCGATATGTTTGATTTCTTATTAAAGAATTCCTGCCAAATTTTCATAAATAAATGAACTTTTCAGAGAAATTGGCCATGACCAGGTCACCTAAAAAGGCCCGTATGCGGCCCGCAAGCTGCAGGTTGAGTATCGCTGCTTTAACCCTTTATCTACTGACATACTTATAAGTACCACTCACTTTCAAATTGCATAGAATAACTATTTTTACGAATAGTCTGATGATACTTAGCAGGAATATTTTTTGAAATCCACTCCTGAAAGAAATAGGGCAGCACGGGTCCTATGATGAGTATTTTAGCGGGAAAGACGAATAGTTTTATAGCAGAAATTGCGTTTTCAGCTGACGGTGTTTTCAGCGGATTGCGAAGATTGATATTTTTGTTCCGAAAAAATAGTTAATGTCAAAAGGTAAGTATCTTATTTTTTATATGTTAATGAAGACCTTAGAAAACAATTTGACTATTTATTTTAAGGAAACAGTGTGTATAATTAATTTTAAAGTAGAATATCTTTAATTAATTAACTAGCTCTAACTAACTAAATTTCCTAAAGTTGACTATTTTGTTTATGCATATCCCTTAATTTTCCAATGCAGTAATTCAAAAAAAATATTGCATGAAAAATCTGCAGTAAATCATAATGCGGTTGATATAGGGTTAAGTGGTCAATTTTTTTTTTGCCCATAATGTTCCAAAAATCACATTTTTTATTGAATATAACTAAGCATAATACTTAACAAAATGCGACAATATAAAAGAATTTTATCTTAATTTTCAAGTTTAAAGTTTTTATTTTATAATTTCTTAACACAAAAAAACCTAAATGTTTGCTTTTTATGAAAACACGCTGCATACTTTGAAGAATTCCATATATCTTAAAAGAATGTACGTCATGCTTACAAAAATGTTTCAAGTTCGAATTTCGTTTACAAATGGTTGAAGTTTGTGTGTGAGTGTGTGCATATAAATATGCACACACACTTTGTGAAACATGTAATACTAAGTCTTACATTGTAATGGGACAGAGATGATATAAGCTTTTTGAATGATCTTTCCGTTTTATTTTCTCCTCAATCAAAATATTTCACAATCGCTTGTTAATCCCTGTTTTTTGTCAAGAGTCTAAATTCATGTCTTCAGTGAAAAAATCCCGCATAAACATAAAGAAAATACTAGGTGAGAAGCATTTCAGTATCAGGAACAAATTATATCTCTTAAAAACACAAGCACTAATAATATCAATGTAAGAATTAAAAATATGTACAAATCAAAGAGAAAAGAAGAAAAATATCAGGGCCAGTACAGTGTTCGAGCAAACTAGTTAAGGGGTAAAAATTGCTTTTAAGAACAGCGTTAAATTATGAGATAGAAAACGCAGTTCACTTAAGTTTTTTGAACCTTTGTATAAAGAAAATTCAATTTAAGCTGAGATTCTGTGAAGAAATAAAATTTATAGAACAAAATAAAATTATTAATTATTTTTTAATTTATAAATAAAAACGAGTCTTTCTGCTAGTATAACATTCATCTTCTGATATGATGTATCAAATTAATAACCTTTAGTATATAAACACTTTAAGACATTCCCGAACATATGTTTGCCTGCTTTATTTGAAGTTAATCCTTTATCTACTGCATAATGATTTACTGCATTTTTTTTCATGCAATATTTTTTTGAATCACCACATTGAGTATTAAGAGATATACAAAAACAAAATACTCAACTTTGGGAAATTTAATCGGTTAGAGCAAATTAATTAACTGAAGATACCCAACTGTAAAATTATGTACACTGTTCACTTAAAATAAATAGTCAAATTGTTTTCTATGGTCTTCATTAATATACAAAAAATAAGATGCTCACCTTTTGACATTAACTATTTTTTCGGAATAAAAATGATAATCTTTGCATGTGGTGAAAACGCAATTTCTGCTGTAAAACTATTCGCTTTCTCCGCTAAAATGCTCATCATAGAACCCGTGCTGTCATATATCTTGGGAGAGTGGATTAAAAGAATTTTTCTTGCTAAGAATCATCATATCACTCGTAAAAATGGTTATTCTATGTAATTTTAAAGTGAGTGGTACTTATAAGTACCGTCGGTAGATAAATAGTTAAATGTTGATAAGTTGTCTTAAATAATGAAACTATAAACATACTTAAATGTGATATGATTTGTCAAAAAATGCAACGATAAACAAGTCTGGTAACAGCTTTGCTTGAAATATTGAATGTTTCAGTGAAACGATTTTTAATATCTCGGGAACCATTTCACATTTATTAAATTATTGCCAAAAACATTTCTAAAAAAAGGAATTGAAAATTTAAACCACTTGATAATGTTTTAGAAACTTCGTGCATTCTCATTAACATTTCTCCTGGGTTATTTTGCATCCTGTAGATTTATACGTAAATCTAAATAACACTTGAACAACATTATCATTTGTTAAAAGGAGAGTCCAACAGAGAAAAAAAGTTTGCTTTTTCCAAGAATGTTTTCAAAGTATGTAGAACAGTATAAAATAAGATTATAAAACAAATTAAATTTCCACAGAGAAACAGTACTAAAATTCTTTAACAGAGAAAAATGAACCCTTCTCGTAAAAACAAGTCCGCGCTCAAACATCACGTAAACAAAGTATATTTTTTATCAAAATACGTAGCTTACTGGATTTTCCCAGGTAAGCTGCAATACAAAAATTCCTCTTTCTCTCTCTCTCTCTCCCTCTCTTTATCCTTTCTTTTCTCTTCATAACTTAACGGTGAGCTATTACACGTGGAAAGGAAGCTTTTGTTACTTGTAGCAGCAACAACGAAATCCAACGTCAGGGGCAGAGCACCAGATTGCTTCGTCTCCTCACGAAGGAAGTGAAGCTCAAAATGGGCTACCCGAGATGCTGTTTGGAGTATACTAACCCCCTCCTTCCTTTTGACTTTTTTTCTTCCTTTTACTTTTGGTTTATGTATACCCCTTTTTTGTTACCTGATACCAACATGTTCTCCTCCACTCTGTCATCTGCAAATGCACTTGGATCAAGATTGCAGTCAGACGGATAATCCAGAAAGAAAAAAAGTAAGGAAAAAACTGGCTAGGAAAGGTCTATCATGTGAAATGAAATTCTGTTAGAGAAATTATCGAATTTCTTTAAGATAGATATTTCAGGCTGTTAAAAAATTTTAAACTATAACAAATTGTAGAAGGCGAGCATTATTCAATCTACTTGCACTGTTAATAAAAATACTAGTTAACTTCTGTACCTTATTTTCTATTCCTATAGTATTAGTTCACTCTCTCTCTCTCTCTCTCTCTCTCTCTCTCTCTCTCTCTCTCTCTCTCTCTCTCTATATATATATATATATATATATATATATATATATATATATATATATATATATATATTATATATCTTGTTCAAATTTTCAATCGTTAATAAAATACCTTGTATTGATCCACTGAAGTTCAAATACATTTTTAAGCTTGTCGTGGATGACACTTGATGTTAATACAGTTTCTTCAAACATTAATTTATTAATTAAATTTTATTTCTTAATTTTAAATTTATTCTAAGTTATTTCTGACGAAGTTAGATTTATCTGCAACAGATGGTGTCCGTAATTTTTTTCTAATGAATTAGGAATTGATTAAAAAAATTTTTTGTAATAACCTTTTAATAGTTTATAAGGATGTTATAGATATATTGTTGTTTTACCATGTCATTTATTTAAAAAATATTTCTAAGCACACTGAAAATGCTTTTAATAATATTCAACATTAAAATAGTTTGAGAGCTAAATTTCAACAATGAACTTTAAACTTAACGTTTTTAAATATACACACACTGCAAAATTTTAAATTTAATCTTATGAAGCGAAGAAATTTACATTTTTAAAAAAAGTTGTTTCCCATGAAGATTTACTCATTTATTAGCAAAAGTATAACATTGGCTTTATTATTTAAAAATACTTCTCTCAGTTATAATATCGCTTTCCAGTGTTCTTTTTAGAAGATGCTTCTTAGTATGACATAGCATCATGTGGATTATAAGACGGAATTTAGTCCCTCTTTTGTGCCATAACAATCTTTTTTTGGAAGTTCCTCGAAATATTTCAAATGAAAAATTATTTATTTTATTTATGTTAAGAGTTATTTACAAGGAAGGGGTTCTTTAAAGAACCAAACTGATTTTTACATTAAGAAAAACTTAAATCAATACACAAATTCACCCAGACATAGCAAAAAATATTCAAGAATATATATTCCAAAAAGAATGCATACCTTTGTTATAATTGAAACCAAAAGTTATGAGTTCGTTTTATGAAATCAACTAAACCGTCATTTTATGTCGTCTTTTATTTCAAAAGGTATTCAAATGGAAACATAAAACGCATGATCAATTTCACAGCAATGTCTGCAATAATCTAAATCTCACTGAACATTCTGCCTATAAGCATAGAATTTTTAGAAAGACTCCTACAACAAACATTTTCTATCGTTTGTATTATTTACTCATTTCAACATAATATTCTCACTATCATTCTAATCTCTCACCGACATTTCATGGAGCGTTTTTTCGACAATAACCACATTCAACTGTTAAAGCATTGTTTCTTCCTGATACAGGATGTCATCGAATCCTGTGTACAAACTTGGAGGTAGAGAACATCGTAAGAGTAGCCATAATTACATTGGAAAGCATGGGCGGAAAGCCCATTCAGATAATATTCAGGCCTAGGTGGGCATGCCTCACAGTTTGAGAAACGCTGGTTTCAACTGAACTACAAGGTTGATAATACTAATTAAAATAGCAACTTCATTGCAATGCGTTAAAATGGTATTTATGTATTTCTTAGCAGAATAGTCTTTGTTTTTTATATATTTATCAAAATTTATGATTTAAAATATAGAAAAAATTGAGCATATAATAACATTTAATATTAAAATATTAGAAAGACTTGATCTCTTATAGTGAAAAATTTATTACCAATAACAGCAAACCTAAATTCTCACTAGATAAATCAAATACGTAAATCTAAGCAGAAATAAGTTGCTTTCAATATACCTTAAAAATAATTAGTTTAAATATACAGACAGAACTTTTTTCATTGCTTCATCTACTTTTCTGCCTTTGCTTTCGAATTCCTTGTTACCATCTGTATTATCCCATTATGAGTTATTCTTTAAATTTCACTTTGCCTGTCAAGCCTTTGGGTCCTTTGAAGAAAAGAAAAAAAGAAATTTGCTGAAATTCATTTTCTAATCCAGTTGCACAACACTCCGCGAATGAAAACGAAATACGATTAGGGAACTTCATTCTTCTTCGGATTACATTCATTTTTTCCCTGTATTTTATTTTTCCCTCACTACTTTTATCAGCAGTCGAGGTCTCCATTGACCACCTAAGATGAGACAAATTCAGTTATTTTACTCATCGGGTTGCATTAATGCTTTCAATGTTCACTTGTAATAGTTGCTTTTCCGACCATGACAAAATAACGAGATTAGATAAATATGATTCCACTTTTGAAATAGGCATTGGATTTTTTCTGGTTTGTTGTGCACGCTTTAATCATTTGTGACCTTAAAAATGAAGGGAAATAGAACTAGAAGTAATGTTTATTTTTAAACTACGTAGTTTTTTTAATTCTTCCTTTCAGTTTAAAATGTTAAATGAATATTTGGCTAATTTATATTATTTTAAGAATTGCGGTTAAAAGTAAAAATAAAATGATGGATGAAAAGTTATTTTTTCGAAAAAAATGGATGCAAATAGGCAATTAAATTGAAATTAATTCCTTTGAACTCTTTTAATAATAAAATGCATACTAGTATACATATTGTGGCAATTTTTTAACAATGTACTGCAGTGCTTCTCAAACTTTCTATACTTGCGACCCAAGCTTCAATCATAATATGCATCGCGCCCCCTTCCACAAAATAACAATACGTTGAATTCAATAATAATATTTTTTGACGTAAAGCTGCAATACGACTTTAATTATAAACTGTTCAAATTGTCAAGATAAGCGTTATATTTAATATATAATTTTAGGACATGCCTGTAGTATCACTGGTGATTATTAAACTTGCTCTTAACTTAAAACGGTTAAATTAATTATAAAACATTTTTCACAGTACTGATAAATTTGTTAATGTATTATATCAGTCTAAATGTATATTTTACTTTTTTATTATGTCAGAATGTAATTTGTTTTTCTTCCTTTCAGTAAACTAATAATTTTTTAAGTTATGTTTTACTTTCGACTTTTCGATATGTTCCACCCTCCCCCCTTGTAGAGTTATGACACCTCCCTGGTGGGGGGGAGTGCGCCCACACTTTGAGAAACACTGATGTACTGATTATAAAGATTTTATTACTTATTTTGATGCTTAGTTTATAAGGTTAGAGCTCATGAAATTTCTTATTTTTTCAAATTTTAAAATCAATTAGAAACGTAAACGTAACGTTTACTTCATTACTTTTTTTTCAAAGACAGAGGTTGTTACGATGCATATTAACGCAGTTATTGTGTTAATACTCACAGATATAATACTTATGTGAGATATATAATAAAATTCCTAGTTATATAATAAATATTAGCACATAAATTATGCTAATTTTTTTTAAAAAAGGTAAGGACTAGAAAATTATTCCATTCTTTCTTTAGATGAAAGTAAAATCTATGAACTTTCCTCTAGTTTTAAATTTCACAACCAGTTAGAAACATTTCATAATAGACTTTGTGTTTTTAATTTTTAGTTAAAACCTGATTAAATTAGTGTCATAAAGATTGCAAACCAAAATATACTGCCACTTTACTTTTTTCAATTCCTACTATTGTCTCACACTCTCCCTATATATTCAAATTTTCGATCATTAATAAAATACTTTCAATTCATTCCAAATTCAAATATTTTTTAAAACTTGTAGTGGATGATACTTAATGTTAATACAGTTTTTTTTTCAAATATAAATTCATTAATTAAATTTAATTAATTACCTATTTTCGATATATATATATGTGTGTGTGTGTAATAATTCCCATTAATTTAATCTTTAATAGCTCTTCATTTATTTATATAGGACAACTTCCAGTACTTCAGAACAACCGTTTAATTATTTTAATTAGTTACCCACCTAACGAGGACTACTGGAACTATATATTCATCCACCCCCTCCCCCAAATCATGTGATGTCCCGTTAGATATAAATTCCAAGATCATTGGAAAATCCCGCTCTCTTCTCTCTTCTGTCTGTGTCTTTAATCGTATAGCCGGCTGCGTTGCGTAGTGTCCTAGTTTCTTTGTTCTGTATTGTGAGGTCCATTCCATGATCTATATTTAATATACTTATGTGTTTCAAGATGTAGTATAAAATACGGATTTAAGAAATCACACAAGACTGCCTCTTTAATCTCATCAGTAAGCAACATCAACGATAATATGAAAATGGATCCAATATTAAGAAATCCTTTCCACTGCCCATGCCATGTCATTTCGTTTCAGTAACATCCACTTGCTCCGACATTATAGTTATCACACCACCACTCTCCAGAAATATTATGTAAGTATTTCATATATATATATAATCTATCTTGTTCGAATTTTCAATCGTTAATAAAATACTTTCAATACATCCATTCAAAGTAGGAATTGACTTTTTTTTATATTATACATTTGTGATTTCATTTATTTTAATACTGTTTTGCAAAGGTAGTGGTTCTTACTATGTCTTGGTACACTTAATTATAAACTAGTAAAAATAAAAACTTTGAAATTTTAATTTAAAGAGATTAGTCATTAATCTTTATATTCCATTACAAAGCTTTTGTGAAAGAAAATCATCAAAATTTACAACTACTGAAACCTTATACTAAAATAATATTCACATAAAAGTATATAATTTAATTAAATATTAATTTGAAAATTAACAAATTTCAATTTATTTTGTAGCAATAAATTAAAATGTTTTCTCTTTTTTACAACATTCTTGCTACAGTTGTCCCTTACATTTTATTCGAATTTAATCTTTGAGTTTTAAGTTCCCATACTATTTAGAAATTAATACAATAAACAAATTCAGATTCAAGAACAAGCTAAGTCAGAATACATTTCCCTAATTAATCATGTCTAAGTCTTGTGCTGCATGATTAAAGATGTATCATTTAATTAAAATGCAATTCCCAAACCTCAGGTTATGTAAATACACTGCTTATGCAAAATTACTGAGTGATAAATTATAAACAGCCAAATGTCTATGGTAATTAATTGGAAACATTAGTTGCATTTATATTGTAATAATGTAGGATGCGTGATTATCTTACTTGAAAAAAGTTAACATGCATAACATGAATAACAAAAATTTAAATTTAGAATTTACAAAACTGTAAAAGTGAACCTTCCCCAGCACAGGTCGTTCAAATCCCGGGATGTGCAAGTTTGATTCAACCTTTCATCCCATCAGGGGGTTGATAAATGAGCACCAAGCTTGCTAGGGGAACCAAACACTGGGCGGGGTTGAGTCAAATTGACCACCTGACCGGGGGCATCTGTTCATGCCCCTCAGTGCTCAAGGTACTAATATGGGCACAGTAGAATTAGCTCTCATGAGCTTTTGTGCAACTGAGTTAAGTTTATTTTATAAAAAAGAATAAATTTAAAAAAAAAACATTTCTTTTAATTTACTCATATAAATAAAAGAAAATGTGTTATTTCTAAGTATTCAGTGTTTTCTTTTTTTTTTATAGTACTGAACAAATTAATTGCGACAAAGTAAAAAACCACTCTTTTTTCAATAAAAACAATGCGACTATTCGTACTATGCCAGTATATATACAGAAAAATGTATGCATTAGTATTAAATATATCTTGTTTTAGCATTTGAATAGAAGATTCTCATTTTAGAAATAATAAATTGTTTTTCCTTGGTTTTCTTGTTCTCCGATCAACTTTCAGAAGCCTATGGAATATCATTGAACTATTAACATCCAAAGTAGTTTGCAATAAATTTTGTTTTAAGTTTGAGCGTGTTTTCTTTGGATTAATTTTATTATATTCTTAATGGGATTATCTTACATCTTAGAGTAGTTTTTCTTTGTACCCGCACATTTCTCCTTTTGGAAGACAATAACCTGTATTTTTTAATGGTATCAGAATTTTTAATACGCTTTTTTTTTTGCCTACACTAAATGAAGCGACACCTCATACTGCTATAAAAGTATGATTCTTTCTGAACAATAATCTTTGTTTGTTTCCTTGGAGCAATGGCTATTTTTAAACATACAAAGTAAGACACGCAAAAACTAGCATCACCTTTTAAATTCAAATTCTTAAAAATGAGGCTAAACTATTCAAACTGCTTTGATATTCAAAATTAAACACACCGCCTCAAGGCAGATAAAACCGGTTATAAAGGCTAGTTTCGGAGGGGGGTTCACGGTAGTTCACAAATAATGGTATGGCCTCAACTACTTTTCTCTATGCAGTAAGTACCATGACAATGTAGCCAGAGCTTCCGAGAAAAAACATATAGCACACACATTTCAATAATTTACCATTCTTTTTAGTTTTATTTTTTCTAAATATTAATAATATGCTTTAATACATTCACAAACGTCTTTTATTTTATGTTATATACAACATATTTTTATTTATGTAGTACTCGGTTACAATTCGATTCAAGAAGTAATTCTTATAAATATACATGCCAATTCAGTCCAAAAATTCTTTCAAAGTGCCTTAAAAATGTATTGAAGACATATATCTAATAGTTTTTATCCATCCTTTGTTTCAATACTAATTAAAGTAAAATTAAAAAGAGTTTCACTTAAAATAAACTTCATTTTTATCAGAGAATCATCAGGCTGAATCTTTTTTCTATAATATTGTGGAAGAATATGGTTTTTCGATATTTGTCCACAAACTTTCTTCATACATTTATTTGCATAATATGATAGAATATATGAAAGAAGCAATATATATGTTTAAATTTAATTTAGTAGAAAAATATTAGCAGATTATACACACACACACACACACACACACACACATATATATATATATATATATATATATATATATATATATATATATATATATATATATATATATATAAATACAAGCTATTTTCTGTTATGTCGAAAATTTCTGCTGTACGGGGAAGGTTGGATTCATAAGGCATTGCTAACCCTAATTTGATGGCATAATTCAGCGATAGCTTTATAAATCATATTAGGTCTTCAGTTTAGTCCAAAGACTTTTTTATATCTACATCTGTTGTGTCTTGGGAACTCCAATTTCTTCTTTCTCTTAGCACTGTAGGTTCTAGAACTTTTTCACTTTTACTTTATGATACTATATATATAAATCAATCACAATTTCACAATCAATTCAAAAATTGAAATTATATGAATTTTATAATACTAAATCTCATTTCAAAATATCAATGGTGAATATAGAAAATAAAATACCAACGTTTTCAAACCAAATTAAAAATTTTATAAAATAAAAATGTATTAAATATCCAAGTTCAACCTCGAACTTAGGACGGACAAGTGGTGTTAAACTAGTTCGATGGCGCCAACCGTCCCCCTGTTGCACATTGGTAAGTTATAATCGAGAAATATCGAATTCTCAAAAATTTAAAATTTAAAAAATTTAAAAGTTAATACTTAATTAATTAAACCATTAGCCATCGCATTCTGAAAGATATTATAACATCAAAATGTTAAAACTCGAAAACAATTAAGTGCACAATATAATTGAACCATCGAACACCAAAGATGATGCACCCATCTTTAAAATAGTCGTATAGGAAGAAAACATATTTAAAATCCAAAAGTTCAAAGTAAAAACCCAGTATATTCACATTTGAATAGCGTAAATCAAATGTGTGTGTGTGTGTTAATATTGATAAATAATTTCTGATATTTCATTAAAAATGCCATTAAAAAAGTAGTAGCTTAATTTCCAATTTTATTTTTGGTTTTAATTTCCAATCCAACGTTTTTAAAACTTTTTCTTCCTGATGTTTCTTTTTCGTTCAGAATATTACTTTATTAAGCATTCACAAATCTTTAACAATCTGATTCAAATACCCTGTTGATCTTCAAAATAATTGATGGACCGTTGTCTTCTAACCATGTTTTATACTTGAAGATTCACAATCAAGATTTTATAAGTAATGATGATATGCATCAAATGAAGATTTTTAAACTCAAAATATTATGATAAATATTTTTAAACAGGTTTGAAGAAGGAAATTAAAGAGTGTTTTTTTTCTCCAGGTATAGAAGTTTAAGTTGGCATTACTTTCCAAGATGACGACCGATTTAACAGCTGTCAAGTGATTTATTCTTAGTTTGGTTTGGCAATTCATCATGAATAGGTTCACGCCTCATAGAGATTTGTCGAATGGGCCCAAAACGAGATTGCTGTTGTTCCCGATTTTCATAAGCGAATTTTGTTTAGCGCTGAAGCGCACTTCTGGTTGAATGGCTACGTCAACAAACAAAACTGCCGCATTTGGAGTGAAGCTAATCCACAAGTGTATGTCGAAACACCGTTACATCCAGAAAAACTGACTGTTTGGTGCGCTTTATGGGCTGGTGGAATCATTGGTCCGTACTTCTTCAAAAACGATGAAGGCCACAACGTTACAGTCAATGGGGATCGATATAGAGCCATGATTACTAACTTTTTCATTCCTGAATTGAACAATCATGATGTCCAGGAGCTGTGGTTCCAACAAGACGGCGCAACATGTCACACAGCTCGTGCCACAATCGATTTATTGAAAGACACGTTTGGTGATCGCCTAATTTCACGTTTTGGACCTGTGAATTGGCCTCAAAGAACTCGTGATTTAACACCGCTAGACTATTTTTTTGTGGGGCTATGTAAAGTCATTGGTCTATGAGGATAAGCCACAAACGCTTGACCATTTGGAAGACAGCATTCGCCGTGTTATTGCCGATATACGGCCACAAATGTTGGAAAAAGTCATCGAAAATTGGACGTCCAGATTGGACTACATCCGAGCCAGCCGTGGCCAGAAATCCTATTTAAAATGTAATGCCACAAGATAATCTTTCGAATAAAAAAATTCATGTCAATCGAATAATACATCGTTGTTTTATTGCAATTTAAATTTCTATACCTCTAAAAAAACACCATTTATAAATGTACTAGCTGGTATACCCATTCTTCGCATTGTTGAATTAAAAAATTAAACAATACAGATTGAAGAATAATTAAGTTGTTAATGAAGTTTTTTTATGTCAATTGCATATTTACCAAAATAAATCGTTTTGCATACCTCAGTTGAACAAAAAACCGTATTTATTAAATTGTAAGTCTAGATCTAATAAGTGATAAAAAGTTTTTTTTTTATTTACGACACCCCCGTAACTCCGTTGTGGGTCCATTTTTGAAAACACATTCCTATGCTCATCACTGCTCAGCAAATGTAACATACTGCTACACATTTTTAAAATGAACGCTTACAATAGTGTAAATAATTTATATTTGGGTGTGTAATATATTAATATTACTTTTTGTTGTATTTATTTTATGTTGAATTTGTAATATTCTCAAGCAATGCCTTTCCTTACATTATAATAGTGATTCATTAGAAACATAGTGAAACGTTGGTGATAGAACCAAGTTGACATCATTTTTGGCGACCGTGTGGGCAACTTGGCGATTGATTGAATGGTGCAAGAGTTGATATACTGTAGCGCCATCTGGTGGAAAGCTGCAACAAAGAGGATAGCACAAAACCTTTTCCCACAAAAAATAGATATACATGCTAATTTTCATAGTTATCCGTCTAATGGTGTTGGAGTAATTCGATTTCATATATACAAACATCCATTTTTATACATATAGATATTTCTATAGAAAATACAAGTTATGATATAAGAATAGTTCTGAATGATTAAACAGACATTAAATGAGGAACCTTGAACTAAAATAAGACATTTCCTTCAATAAATATTAAAAAATTATAATTTTGAAACTGTAGACTGAAAACTATATTTCATCAATTCAGCCGTTTCCTACCTCCTTCTACTACTGAGTTTTCATTACATATATTTTATACCATCATACATTGGTCTTGAAATTTCTGTTTTTGTTTCTACATCAGTGTTTCTCAAAGTGTGGGGCGCGCCCCCCTGGGGGGCGCGAGCGTATCGAAAATTTAAAGATTTTTTTAAAAAAAATAACCGGAAAGAGAAGTAAAACAAAATGCTTTATTCCATAATAAAAAAAATACACACAACACTGACATAATTTATGTTTATTATCTCGCTTTTTCCGTCATCAAATAGCTATCTCTGATCCCAAAACCAAATTAAAGAAAAAAAAACATTTTGTTTTATTTGCTGTATTTCCTCAATGAGAGATTTTTTTTATTACGTTTTAACATAAAATATTACTCGTTAAAAGAAAAAACGAAACCCAGACCCTGAGAAAAATTTAAGAAGATAAACAATTCACCACTGTAATTATTATTGAAATACTGTACATTAGTTGTAGAAAAAGAAAAGGAAGTCATGATTCACTTTTCAGCCGGGCTGCATAGTACGTTTGCTAATCATTTGATTGACCTTCAATCTTATGGTATGGTTATTATCAATATTAGTTCCCTCCCATCTTTTATGCGTTTGCTTTTCGCTTAGGGAAATTGTAAGTAATTGAGTTTTGCGATATTTGGAAAATAATTGATTGGTTTAACATTTCTGTAGGATAATTGAAAAGTGTCTGATTTGCGCCCTTTATTATGGTCTTGTACTCTTGAATCATTTTAGTTCAGTTTTATTGGATTTTTTCTCAAATCATCAAAGAATTGAATAGTCCTTGAAAGAAGGTAAGTATACTTTCTATAAATTAAAATATTCACTAGAATTCCGATTTGTATCGTGTACAGTAAAAATAATTCTAAACAAATGATTGGAGTGACTGAGTTCCCCCGCACTACCATTAATGTTAGTATCGAGTACGCGCCTGCTCCCGGGTTAAAACATTTTGAAGTTTTCTCGCTTTAAATGTTAAAAAGTAACACAATTATTCTTCATCGGAATTTTATATTCTTTTTCGTAATTTAACATTAATTATAAATGCTAATTGTGTGAAATTTAAAATTACAGTTCTTTTAAACAGTTATTTACAATTATAGCATTTATCTAAAAAAAATCATTTTACATTTTTGTATACAATGTCGTGCACACAGTTTTACTCTCCTTACAGTTCAGCTATTATATCAAGAATAATGTTTTATTTTTTTAAAAAATGAACTCGTGCGAAGAGTCGGTGTTTCAGCCAGTATACGTTTGATGTATCAGTACTGAAGAAGGTATTTTATAAATAATTTCTTATTACTGAATTTGGCCGCGGTAGCCGAGTGGTATAGGTATCGGATCGTGGCTTGCCTTGTCACGAGTTCGAGCCCAGTACCACTAAAGACCCGGTGTGTAGGGCAGCGATGCACGTTAAATCTGTTGAGAGTTGAAACGTTTTCCCGTTGGTGTGGTGTGGTAGTTAGGAGAGAGGGGTGCCAGCTCAGGTGTCATCCACGTCACTTGACCATGGTTCAAAATTACGTGGTCCGTCGTCAAAAGCCCTCGTGCAGCTGAACAGTGCGACGTTAATATTCAATCAATCAATCTTATTACTAAATTAAGAACAAGTTTAATAATTATTAGGGACTTCCACGGGCTTGTCTTGTAGAGGAAATTTTTCAAAGGAAGGTTTAATATCATGAATTGACACTTAAAGAGTTATTTTTCTATATTTAGCTGAGATCTATATTTTGTCTTCAAGGCATCCACTGCAGAAAATCCGGTTTGAAAAAGGTAGGATGTTGAAAATGGTAATAGTATACGAAGTGCTTTTGTTTTCAGTACAGAAAATTCCTCATCCACCTCTACCCCAAATTCAAAGAGCGATTTATTACAAAATTGCCTTTTAATTTTTCACTGGATGTGAAAACTATGAAGATTTCTTCTTCGGAAGTTGAGAGTCCTTCTGAGTATCTTGAAATAGATCCCTAATCCACTCGTAACTTGCTACCAAGCTGTCCTCATCCAGAAAACACTTTTTAAAATTCTTCGCCAACATAGCTAAATGATTTTACATGTTTTAAAAACAACTTTCACATGTTGTTCTACAGATTTGCAAGTTTTAACACATATCGAGCTGGGGCTTTTTTTCCCATCATTTAGTTCAGTAGTGGTAAATCCAAAATTTAAGTATTTTTGAGAAGATCGCCTTGATTTAATTTTTGGAACCATGCTCGTTCGTCTGTGTACTTGTTGATTCTTTATTATGGTCGAATGTTTGC
The DNA here is from genome assembly GCA_019973935.1 of Trichonephila clavipes. NCBI lineage: Eukaryota > Metazoa > Arthropoda > Arachnida > Araneae > Nephilidae > Trichonephila > Trichonephila clavipes. The sequence goes on from BMAU01015230.1 coordinate 116,182, forward strand.
TTACGACTTAAAAAATGTATGTATGATATTGTTTTAATCTACTGTCGTAAATACTTAATTACCGTGAATTACAATTAACGTGGAAATTAAAAAAATGTACATTCAAGCTAGATTCGGTAGCTATAGGAGTATCGAGTCGACCAAAACTGACTGGAATTGTACGAGGAAAAGCATTTTTACATGTTTTGCGCAGACGTCCGATAGGTTGCCCAGACTCATGCAAACGTACCCTATAATGCCAGATGTGATGGATATGATAGAGAGCGACATTGACTAGACTATTTTTCAAATGACATTTGTACTTTGAGAAATGAATGCTGAAGGAAATAAATCTTTAATTAAATACATCATTTTGCGATCTGTTCCAATTTAAAAATTAGAGAAAGAAAATTAACATAATAATAAGTAAGTAATATATATTTTAAGTAATTTTTCTTAAAATATATATTACTTAAAAGTTACATATACACAAAATTTAATATACTTATCGTATAAATTTGTACGGTTTATAATTAAGATCGTATTGTAACTTTAGCGTCTCTCTCTCTCAAAGTGCATTTTTATTGCAGTAAATACATTATTGTTGTACAGGGGGGCGAGACAAAAATTATGATTGAAAATTGGGTCGCCAGTATTGAAAGTTTCAGAAACACTGCTTTCAATGTATGAGTGGTGCACAGAGTATTTTATGACTAATTAATTAATACTAAATTAAGAACAAGTTTAATAATTATTAGCTACTTCCATGGGCTTGTCTTACAGAGCAAAGTTTTTGAAAGGAGTTTTAAGATAAGAAATTGACTCTCTGAGTTCATTTTCTATAGTTAGCTGATATCTATATTTTGTCTTCTAAGCAACCACCACATTTTGTAATATGTTCCAATTTAAAAATCAGAGAAAGGAAAAATAACTTAGTAAATATCCTATTACTTAACTTTTTTTTGCTTAAAAGTAACATATACAAAATTTAATACTTATGTCATGAATTTGTACGGTTTATAATAAATATTGTTGCTTTATCGTAAAAATGCATTATTATTGCATTCAGTAAATTATTATGTATAAGGGGGGCGCGATAAAAATTGTGATTGAAAAGGGGGGCGCCATTATTGAAAGTTTGAGAAGCACTGTTCTACATGACTTCAAGAAGTGGAGAAAAATGCCCGAAATATCTTTGCTAATCTATTTTTCACAAACAATCTATGAATGAGAACGAAATATGATGAGAGAAATTCCTTCTTCTTCGGACTACATTTTTTTCCCTTTACTTAATTTATCTTCTCACAACTTTTATCTGCATTCGTAGTTTCCACTGATAACATAAAATTAGACTAATTCAGTTCTCTTACTCATCGCATCTCATTAATGTTGTCCTTTCTTGCGTATAATAGTTGCTTTTTGAACTTTGGCAGAACAACGATATTAGATATATATTACACTTTTGAAACAGATATTAGATTTTTTTGTCACGTTAAAGTTTCTAATTTTAGTTTGTGACTTCAAAAAATTGAAGACAGTTGGCTAGAGAACTATTTTTAAACCATTTTTTTCTCATACGCTTCTATTTCAACAACTAACTCAAAACCTTTGATAATTTATTTTACTTTAAGGAGACACAGTACAATTCACTTGACAAAAATTAATTACTATATCCAATACAATTTTTTAGCCTAAATTACTCTTTATATACTTTTCTAAAAACACAGAGTTTCGATATTTTTTTCATTTGTTTTTATTCACATCCCAATAGCAAATTAGAACTTTAAACTGACTTATCTCGGATACATAAAATAACTATTTTGTCTTCATTTAAAATGCTGCGGCTTTTTCCAAATTTGCTTCATTTTTGGAAATTTTTTCACTTGTTGCTAATAATACACGGAATGAAAGTTGGTAATCATTTTTCAATCAAAGCAATACTTATTTTTTTAAAAATAATTTAACTTAGAATTTATACATATTTTAAGGAAGTTTCAATAAACATTCTAAAGAGAAGTACTGTACGAATACCAAAAACTTTATCGCAAAACCCATACCAATTATTGTTATACATAGTGTTTGACGTACTTCTAAATGAAATTTCATATATGTACGCCAATTATTGTAGGAGACATTGCCCCTCCCCCCTTTTAAAATCACTTAATAAATTTCAAGTATTTCCCTTAAAAAATTAAATAACTACCTTTTTATGAAATTTTGAGCACAAAATTTGTTTTACATCATACAAACAAATAGGATGCAACCAAAAAAATTATGAAAATCATTAAATTAAAAAATTGTGTGTAAATCGTACCATGTCCCCGTAAATGTTCGGATATTTTTTTCAAAAAATTAAATCTTTTTTTTAAATATAAATCTTTTTATTAAAGTTTTTGCTCAGTGTATGCTGTGGAATTTAAACAGATTATTTTGAATTTTAGTAATGACCTTATTCATATTTTCACCAATTTAAGTTTAAATAAAAGTTATTTCTTGCGGATTTATTGCTTCTTCAGCTGAGTTCATCTTCTATTAGAATCTATAGCAAAAATTATTGCTTAAATTTAGCTTTTCTAAATCAATTACAATTGGCAAAAAATAAAATTAAGAGTAGTTATAGCTTTAAAATGTTTAATGTAAAGGGTGTTTTTTTAGAGGTATAGAACTTTTTAAATTACAATAAAACAACGATGTATTATTCGATTGACATGAATTTTTTTTTCGAAAGATAGTCTTGTGGCATTACATTTTAAATATGATTTCTGGCCACGGCTGGCTCGGATGTAGTCCAATCTGGACGTCCAATTTTGGATGACTTTTTCCAACATTTGTGGCCGTATATCAGCAATAACACGGCGAATGTTGTCTTCCAAATGGTCAAGCGTTTGTGGCTTATCCGCATAGATCAATGACTTTACATAGCCCCACAGAAAATAGTCTAGCGGTGTTAAATCACAAGATCTTGGAGGCCAATTCACAGGTCCAAAACGTGAAATTAGGCGGTCACCAAACGTGTCTTTCAATAAATCGATTGTGGCACGAGCTGTGTGACATGTTGCGCCGTCTTGTTGGAACCACAGCTCCTGGACATCATGATTGTTCAATTCAGGAATAAAAAAGTTAGTAATCATGGCTCTATATCGATTACCATTGACTGTAACGTTGTGGCCTTCATCGTTTTTGAAGAAGGATTCCATCAGCCCATAAAGCGCACCAAACAGTCAGTTTTTCTGGATGTAACGGTGTTTCGACATACACTTGTGGATTAGCTTCACTCCAAATGCGGCAGTTTTGTTTTGTTGACGTAGCCATTCAACCAAAAGTGCGCTTCATTGCTAAACAAAATTCGCTTATGAAAATCGAGAACAACGGCAATCTCTCGTTTTGGGACCATTTCGACGAATCTACGCCTTGCTTGATGATCGTTTTGATGAATTGCCAAACCAAACTGAGAATAAATCCCTTGACAGCTGTTAAATCGGTCGCCATCTTAGAAAGTAATGCTAACTTAAACTTCTATACCTGGAAAAAAAACACTCTTTATATTAAATGCATTGCAATATCATTTAAAAACTATAGAATTTAATCAGAATCCAATCTGCATTATATTTTTAATGTTTTAATCCCAATATACTACAATAAAAAAGAGACTCTGATGCATATTTTTGTTTAAAATGTTCTATACGTATTAAATTATAGAAATAAGAGTGCAAGAATTATGTTTTTTTTTAAAAACGATATATATTTATATATTAATAAATGTCTTAGTTCTCTAACCGTGTGATATGTATTTCAATATATGTTGACATGAAAATAGAAAATGTTTCAGATATTATAGCAAACAAAAAAAAATTTACACAGTTTTGTAAAACTCCTGCAATAATTTATCTTTCAATGCAGTCACATTTAATTTTGTGGGATATCATATGTTCAGAAAATAAATATTCACTAGCTGATATACCCGTTCTTCGCACGGGTGAACTGAAAAATTAAACAACACAGATTGAAGGAAAAAGAAGTTTTTAATGAGTTAATTTTATGTGAATTGAAAATTAAACAAAAAAAGCTTTTCGCATATCCCAGCTAAACAAAAAAAGAAAGAAAAAAAAACACCTATGTTAAATTTTAACTATGTAGATCTAATAGCCGATAAAAAGGATTTTTTAAATTTATAATTCCTCGTAACACTCTTGAGGGTCGATTTTTCAAAATACCTCCCTAAGCTGATCTCTGCTCAGCAAAAGTAACACATTCTTAAAAGTTTTGCGTAATGAACGCTTAAAGTAGTGTAAATAATTTATATCTGAAAGTGTAATTTATTAATATTACTTTCTGTTGTATTTATTTATTTTAAAATTGTAATATTCGCAAGCAACGCCGTTTCTTAAATTATAATGACGATTCAATTAAAAACATAGCGAAATGTTAACGATAGAGTCAAGTTGGCAAATGGCTAGCTACTTTTCCTATCTCGAGCTTTATTAGAGCTTTGTAAGACCCGCCGTGTAGGGCAGAAATGCACTTTAATACTTTATCCAACCGCATTATGATTTACTGCAGTTTTTTTCATACAATTTTTTTTGGATCACTACATGTACAAATTAAGGGATATACATAAACAAAATACTCCACTTTGGAAAATTTAATCCGTTAAAGCTAATAAATTAATTAAAGATATTCCACTGTAAAATTAATTATGTACACCGTTCACTTAAAATAAGTAGTCAAATCATTTTCCAAGGTCTTCATTAACAGACAAAACCATAAGACACTTAAATTTTGACATTAACTATTTTTTTGCGACAAAAATAATAATCTTTGCAATCCGCTGAAAACGCAATATCTGCTACAAAACTTTTCGCCTTCCCACTAAAAATACTCATCATAGAACCCGTGCTGCCATATATCTTGGAAGAGTGGATTTCAAAGAATATTAAAGCTAAGTATTGGTAGAATATTCCTGCTAAGTTGGTGTGGTGTGGTAGTTAGGAGAAAGGGGTGCGAGCTCAAGTGTCGTTCCCGTCACTTGACCAGTGTTCAAAATTACATGGTCCGTTTCCAAAAGCCCTCGTGTAGCTGAACAGTGCGACGTTAATATTCACTCACTGCAAAAAATACAGTGCAGTAGTTATAATTAGTTTTATACTTAAAAATGCAATATCTACATATTCAATTAAAATTACAGCGTTATAATTAACTACTAACCACAAAAAAATTATGAAAGTTTGTCCAAATGATGTAGTGTGAAAGAGAAAGTTTATTTACTTTAAATACCAGAAGCGATAAAAGTAGTTATTTTGAGAATAGATCAACTTCTTACTACCAAATGTGCATAATAAAATCATAAAAAAAACATTAAAATAAAGAGAGATTTATAACAACCTCTCCCTTCAAAACTTAGTTTTATTCTGAAATAAAAAAATAGGCATTATTGTGATCACAGGAATTAATTAGAAGTGATTCCCTTGCGTAGCCAAAACAAAAAGAGTTTTTCACAAACAAAAGAGAGATATATGCTGACGTGGGCATTTTTTTGCAGCAGGAAAAAATTCGCTATTTTGCTTGCAGATGGCAGAATTTTTTCCTTCTTACTTGACAAATAGCGTTATATTTTAGACACTTTTTACAAATTTTTATAAATTATAGCCTATGGTATAATTTATAGCATATGTGTTATTCTGATGTATAAGCTATATTACTGTAAAGTTTCATTAAAATCCATTCAGTTGTTTTATCTCCCGCTCACCTACCCCTTCACTTATGGAACGTAATTATCGACGGTTTGTGTTGCTCCGAAAAATTTTTCAGCCCTGGCAGTGGAAACGAAGGAAAAAGAGAAAACGTTTTAAACAGACGTCGAGAACTCTACAGAGGAAAATATCGATGCTGTATGGAATAAATATAATTTAATTCAACCAAAGATCAACTTGTTAAAAAGACGTTCTGATGCCTGTGAAACACAATGTTTTCCTGTGGAACCTTCCGGATGTCGAAGAGGTGCCTTCACATGATGGAGAAACTGTCTAGTTCAACAAAATTTTGATATGTTTAATCTCTATATATTTGTCGTATAGTCTTTTAACTTGAAAGAGTTGTCTGTTCCGTTTTTTTTTTGTATGTTTCAGATTCTCCTCTGGTCTCCATGGAAATACCGCTGCGGACAGCGTACGGTCAGAATGGCCGTTATGGCATGCAGCCAAAAGCAACGCAGTCTTCGCGTGCAGGCGCATTGAAATGAAACTGAAACTGTTGGACATTAGAGCAGAGAAAAAAAGAGAAGCAGCGAAGGAAAACGCGAGAGGTGCGCGAGCAGGCGTTACCTTCTGAATATCATCGTCAA